>VZTF01005725.1:264886-402606 GCA_013397755.1 Cnemophilus loriae | reverse complement strand
GGAGAGGCGAGGCGAGGCAGGGCAAGGCAAGGTGAAGCAAGGCAAGGCAAGGAGACAAATGACATCCCTCCTGCATGAAAATAAATCTCATTAGATTGTCTTGCATATGGTAACAAAACAGGTTACAGAAGGTGGGAGTAGCAGGAACCAATTTAGAAACTCCCTGTGGGAAAACAAGTGTGCAATTACTTTCCATTTCTGCGAAGTAAAATGCTGTTATGTAGATGAAGGACGGCTCCTGTTGCTGTGAACCACAGCTGGTTAAACAATACTAAGCTTCAGTAGGGCTGTCATGAGCACAGACAGAGTAGTGCCACTCAAGGTTCTGGGGAACATAACACAATGTGGATGTTTTGTTTGTTTTGGCAACAGATACAGAAATTTATCCTGGTAATACTTTTTAATCCTTATTTTTTCATTTCTACTTTATGATTTTGACCAGCAATTCCTCCTCTATGCAGAGCTGCTTGTTAGACATTAATGTTTTAGTGGGTGTTGTTTCAGGCTGTAGACAATACATGTAGGCATCAGTAGCAGTTTGAGAATTCCTTTATGCTGAGCGCTGTGTCTTCGATTACATGACAATTTTTGGTTCTGGATTTCTGCTTTTAGAAGCTCACAAATTCAAAATAATCAAAGTAGGCTGAAGAGAACTGGATGGGAAGGATAGAAGTAAAAATAACTAGATATGGATGAGAAATGCAGATGTCTCAGCAACTGAGGTACACTTCACTGCAGCACTTAAATAGAATTTGTACTTTCATTATGATATTTGTATGCTTTCTCAATATGTTGTTACACACTCTTGCTCTTGTCTCAGCTCTAAAGATGTTAGGCATGCTTCTAATTTTGACTGAACGCATGTATCAGTATCTACTTAAACGTGCAAATTTTTACTCAGAATTTATTTAAACCTCAGAAATGAGTTATGCAGTGCGAGGCTGTTCTATGTTTGTAACATTATATATTCCACCTATTCCTGTGGGATACAGACTTTAAGAAAGATGACTGTACTGACTACAAGGTACATGCAATGGAAAAATTACAGCTTTAAGCTTCCTTCAGTATTACATATCCATCAATTATCTTGTACTATCACACATGCAACATTATTTTTCCTGCAAGACAGAGAGAACCTCATGTAAGAGTGATAGAGTATATGTCTAGATTTTTCTTCCTTTGCTTTTCTTGTAATTTAATTCAAGAAATTGTGAGGCCATATCCAGCTGACCTGAAAACCTCCCTTTAAAGCACTTCAGTGGAAAACATCTTCAGTGCCTGATATTGTACTACTGTATACACATATTATAGTAGTGTTTGTGTGTGTGTGTGTGTGTGTGTGTGTGTGTGTGTGTGTGTATTCTAGCTGTCATTTAGAAATGAGACTAGAATGCTGTTCTTATAATTCTGGCAGAATACACTAAGCTTCTGAATGGGTACGTAAACTACATCTGGTGTTCATACTGTGTCTCATAGAAGCCAGTATCGATTCTATATACAGAACATGGCAGCAACCATTCTTAATAAAGAACTTCTGTGGGCTGATTCCTCTACAGAACACTGTGTAACAGTCTGATGCCTTCGCAGACTATAGTACACTGAACATAACTGCAATAACAACGCAGATCTAGTGGATTTCCTCTGACTTGCAGTGGAGATGGGATTCATCTGATTCTGTTCAATACGTTCGTCAAAACAAAGAGGAAAAAGGATAACTTTTTCTATTTAAGGGAAAGCTTTTATAAGGAAAACTGCCATTGTTGTACGTGTTCATGATGAAAATTGCCACAGCATTCATAACACAGACTCTTGACTAGCTATGTGACAAATATTTGGCCCTTCATCCATAACACCATGAATTTAAATGGTGTTTTCTGTGCCTTGTTGCCAAATAATTTGTCGTATGCAAAAAAAAAAAAAAAAACGTTTAAAAAACCCAGTGCAGAAGAGCTGCAGTTATTTGGCTGAGCTGTGTGTTCTTTACAGTACCCTAATTCCATCATTTCAATGGCACTGCCTGTTGGAAAAATAACAGTAAAGCCTTCATAACCTCTACTAATTTTACTCTTTTAATTTAACTTTATTTAACTTTATTCAGATTAATGTCTGACTGAATAGGTGCTCTAGCCTTGCAGTTCCTAACAATGTCATTATGAACTGCGGATGTTCAGACCTCCTTCCCACTGGGCCATGAATCCTTATTTGTGGTATTTGCTTTAACATGAAGTTGTCGAGATTGTTTGCACAGAAAGTTTTGACATAAACTCTTTTCCTTTTGTTGAAAATAAGTGCCTGTTTCATAGCTTTAGCTTGTAAGCTCTCCATTGTGGAGTCTGTCTTGATTTTTGTGCCCTGGACAATGCCAGTAATATTGTTGAGTTGATGTAGTAAACTAGAAGGATAACCCTTTTACAGCTTCCTACAGGCACTGCAGAAATTCCTAATCATGCCTCAGCAACAGACATCAGCATTAATGCTTTGCAAAGAAGCAGAAGTAGTCACCAGACAAACTACTTTCTGTAACAATTCTAACTGGGAAGGAGGCAAGGTACACCCAGACTGAATCCGGTTGCTTTACACTTGTAATGATATGTACAGAAGAACAACAATCTGGGACAGTTAAAATACTTGCATGCTATTTTCTGATTATGGTTTGAAGAGATCTGAAACCTTCTTAGAACAAACTAGACACTGCTCTGGAATATGAAAATTTAATGAGATTAAACACAACATTTGAGATTTTTCCAGGGTATATCTAATGATGTTCTTTTAGTATATCTGGTTTAGAACCCAGATGTCAGCAGTGGATCACCTTTAAATCTGAACTCACTCTTCATCTGGTCCTTGTGGTTGTCATCTTTGCCCTTCTCTGATAATTTTTGAAAGCTTTCATCTAGCTGAAGAGATTCTTTTGCTTGATTTATCTGTCTTTAAATTACACAGATGGCTTTCAGTTTTAAACAGAGTCTGGAGCCATAACTTCTCAGAGATTCAGATGGCAGAAGGCAGGAGTGATATTTTCCCCAAACACTAAAGGAAAGAAGACAATTCAAATATAATGGAGCAATACAGACCCAGACTACAATCTTTCAAGTGAACTAAACATAACCCCAGGGATCCAAAAGAAAGAAGCTGAATTTGAAAGGCTTAATGTTAAATACAGCCAGACAGGGGCACATATTGCACTGGGACAGTGAAGTCTGTTCTAACTAGAAATTTATAAAACTCAATAAAATCTTTCTGAGACTTAATTCCCTCTTGTGGTAAGTGGTGCACATGCCACAACCAAGTCCAGCATCATAGCAGAATAGAAGGTACCATGTCTGCACAGCAACAAATTATTTCAGTTTGGACAGGCTTTTTTTACATTCAAACTGATCTTGCAATTCTGGCTTTGCTTCCGTCAACAGCTTGTTTCTCCAAAGAGTTAGGGAGTGGGAAGTTCATCCTCATGCAGATAACAATTTCTAGGTCTGTGCTGCAGGCACCAGTTTGCACCACAGGGGTTGAGTGATTCAAAGAAATGTGCTGACTCTGCTGAGATTTTCATTGAAGCAAGGGGAACGTTGTTCTTTAGTAGTTGTAATACCGGATGAGAAATGTCAGAATGAAATCAGTCAGTTTCTTGGTGCTTTAAGAGAGATGAATTGAAGAGGAATTTCATTTTCCCTTGAAAAAGAATGGAAAATTCTCTACCTATCAGTCATAGAAGGATGATTTATTTTTTTCCAGCTCTGTCAGTAAGAGGACCTTTGATACAAGTAGATTAATCAAAGACACTTTATCATCAATCACAGCTAAACGGTTTTAAAAGTGTTTTTCCCCATGTCCCCAAACAAAAGACATTGTATCATTTTAATAGAAAGGATAAAACTGCAACTTCAAATGCAAAACAGTTTAACTTCAGCTGTGCATGTTTCATTGCAAAGAGAGGGAAAAATTCAGCTTGGTTGCCAAATTATTGAAGATATATTCACCTAGCTCATTTTTTGGTGTTAAACTATCTTTAGGTATCAGAGATCATCATGGAGCTTTAATTAAATGTAATTTGAAATCTACAGTGGTGTGCTGAAGGCCTGATCAGGACGGACAGCCTTTTGGACAATGGACATAAAGGGAAACAGACCTGTGGTTTTTTATGAACTTCCTCATGAAATTAAGCATTCTGCCAGTGGGTTACACATTTATCCCCCAACTCTGACCCGTACAGATATACTCGCAAAATTGCTTGAAGTTTAAAGTAAAAACTTTTCTGAAAAAAAGTTTTATTTCTGAAACTCCTAGCCGAGTTTAATGGCATGCATATTCATATCAATATTTTGAATCTAGGTCTGCACTTTTACTGTCTCAACAGCAGCAGATTTGATGGTGTAAATATATTCATTTCTACACTCAACTCTCTGCTTAGGGTTGCAGTTTTGTATTATTCTACTCAGCTGTAGGACAGGGTTTTCTCTTGTTCCTAAGTTGCAAACAATTTGAGGTAGATAATGTCTTGTTTTGGTTTAGGTTTTTTTCATGTGTCAATGTAGCTGTTGGCACAATGGATGCAAGACCGAAGCTTGGGGCTGCTGTGGTGCTGCAATGGTACCGTCCTTTTGGCTCTGTAGCACAGTGCTTTTGCCTGATTATTCCACCATATCAGCTCATCAGTTTTCTAGCACTGTCTGCTTCTTTACACTAATCTACCAAAGAATTTTCAGACTGAAGAATCAGCACTTGAAATATGGTTTCAGCTTGCAGACTAGCTTGCTGTCATTTAGAGGTGAACAGGTCTCTCAATGCTTTGCCACTTTGAGGACAAATGATTTGCAAATTGTACTTCAAAGGGTCACCTGTCTAGACATTGTCACCTGCTTTATGAATGGGATGCTAGGGGAGGAATTCTGCTTATGGCAGAGTACCTTTACTCCTGTTGTGTGCCATTAACGACATTTTTACATATCAGTAAAAGCCAAAGGACAGGATGTGTCTATTCATAAGTAGTTCTGATACTTCAAAGTTGCATAAGCCTGCATTGTGTTGTCCAGTTCTGAAACATTTCCACATAAACAATTGCCTGTACGTATCCAAAAACTGCATGAAAGGTTTATGAAGCTTTTTCTACTACTTGGCCTTCCTGTATTCCTGTTCTAATTACATTGTTAAAAGGACAATAGATGAACTGAATTTTGTACACATACATACCTCCAGGCTCTGTGGAAAGAGCTCGTGCTCCTGAATTTGATGGACTAGGCTCTGACTGCCAGCCTTTGATAGGATGGTGTATGCAGGTTCTGCAGAGCATGTGGTTAAAATGAGCAAACTTCAGCTGTTTATATCTAGTTATATGCCTTTTGTGCTTTGTTGCTTAACATTGTGGAAGATCTTTCTGCATCGTTCTTTTTGTCTGTGGCCAGAGGAGAACAGGGACTATGTTCATGACTTGTCAGGTTACTTTTATTGTCTCATCAGTCCTCAGCAAGGATCCTTTCAGAGAGAGTCATTGACATCAGCCAGGCATCTCTGGTTTTTTTGCCTGCCTGCTGGATATGTTTCCAATCTGCTTTGCTTAGTACATCCTCCCCTGCACAGTATAAACTCAGGTATGAGGGAGGTTGTAGCAATGTCTTCGACATCCATGATTCATATAATCTGCTACCTCAAGATATGTGGACATACAATTCCCACAAGAAGCAAAGACATTGATTCAGATGTTTTCCGGTCATTTTTGGAAGTCTATCTCAAAAAAATTGTTCATCTTTTTTACCAGGCATACATGAGGTTGAAGTTTCCAGTAGTTTCCATCATTTCAGCTTTAAAGGGCTAGTGCGCAGAGTGTATATTTAGGAATCCTTTCATTTTGGCTTCCGGTTTTAATGTGATTTAAAGACAAGACATTCTGGCAGATGGGAGATGACTGTTTCCTTTCTGATCTACATACTTTGCTAGTGAAGGGAGTCACAGCTGAGGACAGAAAATGCTTCTAGAAAAAGAATAGAATCGAATTAATATTTCATAGTGGTAAGGTAGCTTCTTTGCTTGCACAGTAAATGGCCATCAGCCACAAAATTTGTTACGAACCATTGCATGGCCATGAGTGAAGGAAAAGCATAAAATCACATGATTCATGGATAACATGGAGATCAGCAGTTCCAAGCTGATCCTCAGGATCTTGGACAGTGCTGACAAATTTTGCTGATGATCATGTCACACAGAGAATATGTTAGGACTGATATAAAAGGAAATTTGAACATCAGAAGTTTTGTTTCCTATTCTACTCAGGCTGAGTGACAATGAGTCAGTATTTAAACAACCAATGACAGTGTATTAGCTATCTGAAAGCATAAAATATGGAATAGAGTTTTGTAAACTGTAGTTTCTACTAGTTGCTAAAGATAATTTAGAAATCAAATCAGAGAATCATAGAATGGTCTGGGTCGGAAGGAACCATAAAGATCATTTTGATCCAACCCCACTCCCATGGACAGGGACGCCTTCCACTAGACCAGTTTGCTCAGACCTCCAGTCAGACCTTGAACACTTCCAGACAGGGAGCATCCACACCTTCCCTGGACAACCTGTGCCAGTGACTCACTACCCTCGTAAAGAATTTCTTCCTTATGCATCATCTAAGCCTTCCCTCTTCTGGTTTAAAGCTATTACTTTATGTCCAATCACTACATGTTCATGTAAATAGCCTCATTCCACATCTGTCTTGTGGTCTCCCTTCATGTTTTGGAAAGCTGCAGTTAGGTCACCCCAAAGCCTTCTCTTCTCCAGTCTAAGCAATCACAATTCTGTTATTGTTTTCTCACATAAGGGGTGCTCTATCCTTCTAATAGTCTTAGTGTCCGTTCTCTGGACTTGCTCCAAGAGATCCATGTCCTTCCTGTGCTGGGACCCCACAGCTGGATGCCGTGCTCCAGGTGAGGTCTTACCAGAGCAGAGTAGAGAGGAAGAATCACCTTCCTCGTGTCATTGTTTCTCTAATGCTTATGTATAATAGGATCTACTTTGAGGGAGTATTGAGAAATTAATTAGTAAATGTTTGTGCACCCCAGTGTGAAGTGGTATAGGAACATAAGCTATTGTTATTAACCTATTTATTAAATTTGCTGTTTACACATATCTGGTACTACGAACTTTTCCAGGTCAATATTTAAACATTTTAGGAGCAAAGTGACTGTATTTCAGCTATGGACTCTGGTTCATAATCCAATATGAATGGCTATATTTTGTCTTCCTATAAACAAGTTCTTTGGGGCTTCTTTTTGTTTGTCCCACCCCGTCTTCTCTCTGCAACAATTTTGATTTAGCTGTGAAACTGGAGGTTTGAGTGTTCAATTCATTGCTATTCAGAAACTAGAAAGAAATTTTTTAAGGAAAGAAAATTACAGTGTGAGAAAGAATGGATTGAGTCTCAGCATAGGCATTAGGAAATAAAAATATAGAGTCTCTTTCAATATTTTGGGCAAATACTTTACATTAACTTCTGGGCACCCATCCAAATGTGAAATTTTAGCATTAAATTTAAGAGATACTTTAAAGGATAACAGGATCCAGAGATATCCAGTTACTTTTATGTGAAAGGGTTATATTTAGTACTCCCTCAGTATGCCCTATCTATGCCTTTGGGAGAAAACAAATGGAGGAGGTTATAGACTAAAACCAGAACATGTAAAGTAAAATCATTGTTGCAACTTTCACCCTTATTCAATGTAATATTGCAAATGGTAGTTATTGGTTAAAGGTAACTACCTTAACAGGAAGAAATCGGGGAGCAACTTGTTATAAAAATTTATACTATCATATTCCTTGAGACTGCAGGGACCACTTTGTAGAATATATTTTGTTTCTTTTTTTAAAAATCAGTAACCAGTAAACATGAGAGTCAGGAGCATTTTTTTCTCCTTTTTTCTACATATTCTAAAAATTTCTAAATATTAGGAATTTGAACTTATCTCTGTGACTTGGCTTGCTCTAGTTTTCTGATTTCTGAAGTGACATGGTCAGAATGAAGCTCTAATCCACATGGCAATGAAATACTAACTTTCATCCAAATACCTCAAAGAGTTTAACCAAATAGCAAGACGCCACAATTTTCTGTGAAGTTCTATGTAAATAGCCATTTTTCATTGAGTATATGTGAAACATACAAGGCTTACATGACTTGTTCAACAACATGAATATTCTCTCTGAAGAAGCTGGAGTAGATTTGAAAACTTTTTTTTGGTCTTCTCTTTTTCATGCTAAGTACTCTCTTTCCTATAGACAAACACAAATTAAAAATACAAAATAAAACCAAACAAAAAACTCCTAAAAAACTCCAAACGCAAACAAACAAATAAAAAAACCCGCAAACCCCCCATATTTAATGACTAACACTGATGACATTGGAAAAGTCACATTCTGCAGTTTATTCAGTGTTTTTTATCAGTTAGAATGTGCTTTTTTTAAAGCAAAACTGTCTTTTTTAAGAGCTATACATCACCCCTGCCTTCTATTTTTCTTATTACCTCTCCTTTCTCTCAGCTATGTATCCTAATATTTTATGCTAAATGGTGAAAAGTAGTTGTCCTGCTGTTGCAGGCTTTGCTTCTAACTTTGCAGTGTCGTTATATCTCAGTAAGTCAATATGGAAAATAACTTGAAGTCACTTTGTGCTTAGTGTTTTGTCATTACTGAAGGAAATAACAATTTGGGCTATTTTCTTCATCTTTAAAAACTATTTGCATTTATATATTCTGTATCAATGTGTTTCCTGTGTCTGAAGGAAATCTGAAGTGATTTATACAGGTATGTGCAGAAATTACATCTTCTTCTCAACATGTGTATCCAAAGTAGGCTCAACACTAAGCTTTATACAACTGATAAACTGTATTGATGCTCAACTCAAATTTAATGAAGATGAGAAAGGTAAATGTGTAACATCTTGACATCTTTCCTTCTGTATGATTTGACTAGCTGGTCTGGAAGTTTTTCTTGGGGTTTTCAGTCTGTTTTACTGTATTTGAGCTGAACCATTAGTTCTATGTTTGTTTGGTTGAGTTGGTTTTTTTGGTTTTGTTTTGTTTTGTTTGGTTTTTTTCGTTTTTTGTTTGGGTGGTTTGTTTTTTGTTTTGCAGGATGGCCTATATTATATTTTGTTAATCAAACTTTCTGTTGTCCTTTTCACTGTAGGTATTGATTGCTTGTAATGAAAATGCTGGGCAAGGCATACTAAACTTGAAACTCTTTGTCATTCAGCCTTGTTCATAGTTAACTTGTGTGGCATCAGTAAGTTTTTAGGTACTTAATTTCATTGTCTTTGTTTACTCTTATCTGTAGAATTTGTCGGTATGAATTGGTAAAAAATTGGACAGAAAAGTAAACAAAGTTATTCTGAGTCTTTCATTAGACATAAAAAAGAGGCATGGTATCACTCAAAGTCAATAAAATTTCACTTCTGGGAATGTCAGGGTAGAATAGTTGTTTCTTGAAATTTCCAGGTTTTGTTTTCAGAGAAAGCTGACATGTGTGTAATAGTCAGGAAGATAAAATTTTATTTCTTAAGGTATCAGGCATGGAATAAGACAAGAAAATTAACTTTTAATTTGATACCTTTGGTATTGTTGGATTTTAAAGTAGATGTCCCAAAATGGTCCAAATCTTAGACTCTCAGAACTGAGTCTAGTGAATTCACCTTCAGCTTCTGCCTCTTTCTGCATTTTATGTGATGTTCTTGCCTTTGTAGAAATAGATATACAGCCCTCCTTGGTGTATTAGAGTTGGTTTGGAGAATGGGAACTTTAGAAAAAATTGTGATTGAAGAGTGTCTAGGGAAAGAATGTCCCTTAGCTAGAGCTCTGATTGAAATCAATAAAAAGTATTAATAATTCATCAGTTACTGAATTCCATCTGGTTGTTGGCCCTTACTGAAGCAAAGTAGAACAGGGGTTATGCCTAATTCTGATGGCTCTTTGTAGTGAGTGACATGGTAATGTCATTTGTTGCTCAGATGGCCTACTTTTTGCTATGACTAATTAGCAAGGTAATCAGTGTTAATGATGACTTTATCATTAACAATAACTCACTGCTTATTTTAGGGCTAATTAGTGCTAACCTTATTAGAGAAAGGCTAATAATTGGCAGTTAATAATTTTCAGGCTCTTCAGTAGATCTAACAAAACAGTAACCTAGCAGAAGTTGATGGTGCAAGGGCAATAGGGTCAAAACAACTCAAAGAGAAACTGTAACTGGTTGATGAGCTCAGAGGGGTGCAAAAAGATCAGTCTGCCAACATACCTCAGTAAAATACAGAAAGGAATTAATTTGTAATTAAATTTTTAATAGAGTTAAAGGTACTTGAACCAAATCCTTGAGTTGGTGGAAAATGTAGATTAATGAGTAAAGTTAGTATTTCCGGGTCTCTAAGACATTATTTGGGTGAGATGATGTAACTTTATTTCCACCAAAATATGCAGGTAGTTAATGCATAGGGATACACAAAAGCTAGAGTATTGTGGCTAATGTCCCAAGCCATTTAACCTCACCAAGACTTTCCCTTGACTGCGGTATGCTTGGAGGGTCCACTGCATAATACGAGGGCTTCATTTGTATTTAGGATTTCTGGATTGCTAAGGAAGTTACAATGTTCAAGTAGTAAGCTCCTGTAGCTCCTGAAAACCATTTCTCTGTGATTAATCCAGATTGAAGGATCCCAAATAGGCTGAACAAACAGGCATATGGAGTAGGCAGCATAAGAATGAGTGGAATATGTTGTGGAGAAATAACTGCAACGTGTGCTTAGACGCTTTTCTACATTTTGCTGAATTCACTGTTCCACTCAGTACCTGTGCATGGTACAGAATAGACTCGGTCTTGTAGAGGTTTAGATGTAATATCTGGGAAGTTAATGGACTGTTTCCAAGGCAGAAAGCAGTCCTTAACAGTTCTTCCATTAGTTTGGCATTCCCCTCCAGTAATTCTGATCTTTGTCCCTGTAGTGCAAGCTAGTGATGACTCCGATGCAGGTGATGTCATGGGAGTACAGAGAGGAGTTCCAGACACATGAGACCAGGCCAGGGCCCTATTTTTTTTAATATTTGATTTTGCAGCCAAGATTCCACAATCAGGAGCATTTTTTGAATGTAGTGTGGGAAATATTGTAAGTGTGCTCTCCCAGTGTTTTCTGAGGAAATCAGAGTGATCTTATTAAAATATCTCTGATGGCTGTGACCAACATATAGCTTAAACTCTGAGCTGTCTTTGAAAGATCAGGGTAGTTGGGAATGATGCCTGAGGACTGGAAGAGAGCAAATGTCTCTCTCATCCTGGAAAAGGTAAGAAGGGTGCAGGTAATTACAGATCAATTTACTTTACCGTGGTGATTGGGATGATGGAGTAGATAATCTGGAAAAACTTTCCAGGCACATGATGGAAAAGAAGGTAATCTGTTATGACTAGTCAGTAGTTAGCATGGATTCATAGAGGGGAAGTCTTGCTTGACCAAATTTATAGTCCTGTGACCTGGTAGATGAGGGATATTCACTGAAGTTTGCATGACAAAGCAATATAAAAACCCAAACCCACCTAACTCATTTTAAAGCTGCGTAGTTGCTATTGATCCCTGCAGCAAATCGTTGACACAGATTATGCCTGCAAACACAGGATATTGTCTTATCTGCAACTATTGATCAGAAGTGCTTCACTACAAACAGTGGAACTGCAAGAGCAGAAACTTTTGAGTAACTTGAGAAGTTGCTGTTTGATACCAACCATTTGCTTTGTAAAGCAATTCCATCATTTACCTTGTTTCCAGTCATTTGTCATTTTGCAAGGGAGCAAAAATGCATCTCACTGAAGTTATTTCATATAGATCTGTATTAGTTTGAAAACAAACCAGTGGGAGCATAAGCCCTAATAGAAGGACAGTGGAAGAGAAATGCAGGATAAATTTATTTTTGGTTTTTTTGATACTGTCTTCTTTACAGCGTAATAACAATTTGTCATGTAAGAACAGAAAGGAAGTAAAATTAATGTTTTTTCCTGTAACATAGAGGATATGTGGTGGCCCACACCATTTCTGATGAATTGCGCAAATTCAGGCCTTCATGGTTTACAAGTAATTTAGTGCATCTTTGCCTGAAAGAAAAGGTTAGAGGTTTTCAAGTGCAGAAGAAACTTCACAAAACTGATTGAGCAGTAATTGACATCCCAATGCATAGTTCAGAGAGGATTAAAAAGCCTTGATATGCCAAGTTATTGCCTGAGGAAAGGCAAGTTTGGTACTGTTCTTGTCAGTACAGGAAAGGGGAATATTGTCATTTATATTCTGAGACATTTTTGTGAAGTGTGTCCATTTCGTAGATGATAGGTACTGGTAGATATAATGCTGATAGATATCCTGATTTACCTTGGTGTTGAGCATTTTATCCATTGCCCTTTACAACCTTTTACAGGTGTTATTCAAATTTGTGCAAAAAGTAAAGCAAATCATAATTTTTTCTTTTCTCTTGAGAGTCCAGAAGTCTGGAGACTAGGGCAATGTTTCAGTGATGACATTTGGTGCTGGGAAGTCACTCCTTGCCCACCCGTGCTTAAAGAATTAACATACATCCAGATTTTTACTGTTAGAAATGTCTTGACTTTTTTCACATAAAAAAAAAAAATCTTGTTTCCATCCTGAATTCAGTCCTGTAACTTAAATTCTCAGAATAATATGCAAATGGAATATTGATGGTGTTCTGTAAAGCTTATGCTGGCCTGATGCTTAAAAGTGGATTTTTCATTCAACAAGCAGAAATGTCCTAGTAGTTATTTTCTCAAGAACAGAGAACGGAACTGTGTTATTTTTTATAATTTCCAATTTATACTCCACAGTTTTGATAGCATTGCTGCATGTCCTTCTGAGATATTTTGCAGACAATGCACAAATGAGACATTTCTACTATATCTCTGGTAAGTACATGAGAACATCTGTGCTTTGCTGTAACACGAAAATTTACAAAAAGACGACTCAGTAAATGCTGGATAGGTATTAGGGTATTTTATGGCCTAAGGAGACTACTCTCAAATACCTTGATAAGATAAGGTCTTACTTCTGATTTCTCCAGCATGGCTGAGTCCCTGGAAAGAGAATGGGCAACTTGCAGCTTTGTTTAAGTGATGTGGCTCTGCTGTAGCTCACTGAGTAATCCTGGGTACTGTACAATTTATTGACCATTTGGAGGCTCCTGGGGTCTTGAAAGCTGTTTAATAGGCATCTCGAAGCAGCAACTCTCCCATAATAATATTACTGTATTACAGCTGCAATACTGCAGAGTGCTTTTGCTGTAATGGTGTATTATGGAAAATGTGGTTCAGGCCTGAAAATCACCAAGGGAAGTCATAAAATATTATTTAATCTTTTGTTAATTTAAAGGCTCCAATATTATCTAATTTATTTATTATGTGAGGAAAGTAGCTGAAGTCAATTACACCGTGGATTGTGAGATCTGTATATGAGCTTCAGCTCTGCTATAAATTATGGATATTGAAAGGCTGAGATGTAAGCTTTTAAACCTGCTCCTAAAAGCTGTCAAGGTATAGCTTAATTTGTATTAGTGACAGGTACTGCAGTTCAAATGAAAAGATAAAAATAATTTGAAGCTGCGGTCAATCCCACTGCATAGTCTATTTAGAAATCACGGGTCTAAATCTTTGGTCTTTCATTAGCAAATTCCAGAGTAGTCTACTGGATTTTTTGCATAAATAATTATGACTATTCTTTTTAAAACATTTTAAAACAACTAATTTCAAAAGGCATAGTGTTTTGCATGTTTTAATGGGATATTACACTAAGTACAAGCTGCAATAGCAAGCATGAACTATGTAAATCTGTCAAAGTCTGTTGACTCTGATATTCTAGAGAACATGAGGATCAGATTTAGAATGGCTGAAGAGGAGTTCCTTGGGCAAGAGCTTTCCAAGGTGCAGAGAGGCACAGCGAATAGCCTTTTGCATACGAAATCAGTTGCAGCATTCAAGAGATCAGGAAGTGTTTGAGTGATGCAGAATTTCAGTATCTGTTCCATCTCTACCAGGTATTATTAGCTGCTGCGAACACTGAAATGCCAAGCCCAGTTATTTCGCTAACATATAAGCTGTGTGTGATCTGAAGTCCAGAGGGGAAACTTTCCTGCTGGTCAGAGAATAGTAGCAGATTTACTTACAGTAAAGTGAGTGAAATCAACACAGTCGTTTTGCTGGTTTGTTTTTAATGCTTCATGGAGTACAGGGTTCTTGTTTTGGCTATAATTCATCCTTGTGCAAGTAAGTGTTTAAATTGCATGGGTTAGTTACCAGACTGACGATTGAAATCTTTTATGTGCACACATTTCCATCTTTGCTGTGAATGTGTAAGAGAATTAAAGATCACAATTGCCTTAAACAGTGTTAAGATCACCAAAGGACTCTGCATAAGGACTATGGCAAACTGTACAAAGAAGCAACTGGTCGTCCTGGGCTGCTGCAAGGTAAGAGATTCCCTGCTCAGGTAGCTGGAGGAATCAGGCATAGAATCTCCAAGGGCAAACTGAGGTGGCAGATACTGCTGAATCATGTGAATGTTGGTAACTGATGGGGTATATATGCATCCTACGCATAGGTATGCATTTTTGTAAGCCCAGATATCATGCAAACATATGGTATTTCTGCAGACAAAATACTTCAGAAGAGTTTTTCAGTATATTGGTGTTGTTTTGAAATCTAAGGGCTCTATATTTATTATTGGAAGGATATGAATTATCATTTCTTCCTTGCTGTCAATGTACCAAAGTAAATCTAACTTTTTTTTTGCCGTGTCTGAGTCCACTCTGTGGTAGATCTTCATCTCAATCCTATTTACCCCATTCACCTGAAGTGGGAAGTATGTTGGCATACATCACAGATCCCTCCCTCCTCACTCTCCTGGATTTCTTTCCTGCACAAACTGTGATGAAGACCAAGAATACTGGCTATGTAGAACTCATTCTAGCAGGAGATGTTCATATCTGGTCCCAGAGCTGGGAATTACAAAGTGCCCTCAGGTATCACAGTTTAAATGAAGCCTTTCCTTATCAAATTAAAGGTTGCTATGCCCCTAGAAGTTGTACACAGATAGCTGTATTGCACTAAAAATAGTAATAAGTACATCCATTTTCCGTGGCACCATTGCCCCTGGCATCTAGTGTAATTAATTGGGAATTATTTAATACATTATATTTGACCTGATAGGTTGGCAGTTACTAAGAGACAGATTCTGACACCTCCAGCATGCCAGTTAGAGTCTGTAGTCAAAACAGGACTCCTCTCTTTATATAGGCTTCTCTGAAAGCAGCAGCTAAGATCTCAGTAAGGGTAGGTTCCTGCAGGCCCTTAGAATTTTCACATGGCTGGTATCCCATGCACAAAAGGAGCATGACTAGTTGGGGCATGGCTTTATACCACATCCACTTCCATTTCAGAGCTAGTACTGAGGCTAGAATAAGAAAGCCTTTATTCCCTCTGTTCCTCAGAAAACATTCTGCCTGCTTGTGTTGTCTGTTGCCAGAATTCTGCTGGAAACTCCCTGAGGTAACGTATCACTCTGAACCCCTCTGCGATTCCCATACAGACCTGACAGTCTGGGGTGATTAGAGCTGTGCATCTGGAAAATATAATCATATATGATACAGTACACCTTGCAGACGTCTGAGCTGCTGCACAGATGCTTCTCTGTGTCTGTCTATATTCATACTCTAAAAAAATCTATCTCTCTATACTGGAAGTGGTAGATACCAATATTTCTTGGCTCAGCTGTTTCATCTTTCCAGAGGAAAAGCAATCACCCAATTATACACACTCATAAATTAACTTGACAGCCCACATACTGGAATTGCCATGCCTTCCTGAGCCATTTAAATTTTTCATGAGTTCTGAGGCCCTGCAAATAGGGGCCAGAAAGAAACATTACAAGCCCCTAAAGAAATTGTTTCTTCTTTATTTTTCTGGCTTACTGGCAACACACTCAGAGAGGTGATCGTTATGAGCTTCTCTTTCTCACTGGAGTCATTATGCTAAACAGGCCTCCTGTGTTCTCTCATATAAACATGTTCATAGTAAGACAGTTGGGATCACTGCTGGATCATTCATCATGTTCACAAAAAAAAAGCTGGCTATACAGGCTTGAAGGCTGCTGAAGTTTAAAGCTATATATAGGAGGGATATTTCTCAAACCTTACTTCCCAGAGCATCCTTGTTCCCTGGCATCTAAAGTGCAAAAAGAGAAGTATTTGCGTAAATTAGGACCCCTGATTACTCCCACAAATACAAAGTATAATCTTCAGGGTCTGCTGAAACAGTGCAAGGAAATTTAGGACAGTTAACATCTTATCCAGCTTGTGTTGCCTGATTCTAGTCTGCTCCAAACACCATTTTCATCCCCTGGAAACAGAAAATAGTTTCAGAAATATCAAAGTAACAGTATGTGTTTTCAGTTTTTGCTCTCATTGATATGCACTATCAGTTCCCATTTTCCTCTGCTTTGACTTATATATCTGGATATTCTCCCTTTTAGGAGCTTTTAATTAGGGCTTTATTTGGACCACACATTTCTTAAAAGCTGAATAGGTGGAGAGTCCAGTATGTCTTTTTAGCTCTGATTCCAGAGGACATATAGGTGGGCTGAGTTATATTTTACTAAATTCAGACACTGTGGTTCTCTTACTGGTCATGCTGTTACAGCTGTCTTATGAGAGAACTTGTGGGAGATATACATGTTGAAGAAATCAGATGTAGAAAATCCCCTTAGTGTTTTTGTGAATGGACTATTTACCCTGTATTTAACCAGTTGTAGACAGTCCCCTGTGCAGTCTTCCTACTGCAGTTTCCCAGTTTTAGAAGTCAGTGTAACCATTTATTTGACAGTGCTTAACTCACCATGGTGCCAAGAGTAATATGCACCAGCACAGGTTTGCTCAAGGCTGAAAGCAGGACAAATCCTGAGGGGCTGGAAACACCTTGGTGTTAACTCCAGGAAACTCCTCCATATAGAGTGCACTCACAGCACAGTTTTAGTCCATGGAGTCCCGACACTGTGCTCTGCAAGACACCAGACATCAATGTCGTGTTTGGATTCACAGAGGTGGCTCGTAGGCTGGTGAAATGGCTTGTTCATCCATGTATGCTGTGTGTAGTAACATCTATTGCTTTCCCTTGTATAAAATGGGAACAGCAGTTATTCCTTCACACTGCAGAATGATCAGATCTGGTTTTTTTCCCAGCATCATATACACACTTTGAAATATGTGGGGTTTTTTTCCCTTAATGTCTAGAAATGGTGTTCGAAATGCACAATCCTCTGCAGTTCATACTGTAGTGCATTTCTGATTTTTTATATGAGTTTGGTTTTTTTAAATGGTCTCCCTCTCTCCCTCTCCCTCTGAGGGAGAGAGCCACAGCTTGGTGTGAAGTTGCTGAATCAACAGACATAGTAAACAAAAGGGAGAAGGAAGTACAGCTGAAGAAAGTTGTGATTGTCTGACATATTTAGAAAAATTATTGATAAATAATTCTTTCATTTAGACAAGGTGTGGATTGTGGTGTTAAAAAATAATGCTGTATCTGTTAATTTTTTCTTGAAAGAGTGCCCTGTAAGAAATTCCTGCTACTTCTTTTCTCTGTTTGCCTTTGTCTCTGTGTTAAACTCTTAAGAAAATTAACAGCAATGGCACAATGCAATGGCTGCTTTCAGTTCTACTTTGAAAATCTCCTCTCCAAATTAATTCTGAGGAATGGTAAAATAATAACTTGAAAGAATGTTGGCACCATATATATGAAGATAAGACATTTGTTTTTAGGATAAAGCTTAGGGCTTCGTAAGTTGTAAGTCTGTAGTCTATGCACGTTGACATTTATAGCCAAACTTTTTTTGAGTATCAGTGTTGCCTCAAGCCCTGACCAGGTTTTTTGGGAAAAAGGGCAAAACTCCTGCTGTTACTTCATTGTAGCAAATTTTGGAAATCAAACAGCTGTGAGAGAGAAGCAGAAACAGATAGATAGATAATAGATAGATAGATAGATAGATAGATAGATAAATACATAGATAGATGATAGATAGCTAGACAGACAGATAGATAGATAGATAGATAGACTGAACCTTCAATTAGAGCAGTTGCTAAGAATATAACACAACATCTTTCCTTGCTTCCTGGGAGGTACATAAGCTGCTTCGCGATTGTCACAATTTGAGCTGTAGAATTGACAACTTGGCTTGAAAGCTATTATAGTTCTACTATGACTTCATTAAAAAAAACATAAAACAAAAACAAAACAAAACAAAAAAACTTGGCTTGTATTGCTTGCTTCATATCAATGGTAGCTCTAAATCATAATGATCAAAAATTAGTTTTCTGTTTCAGGCACTGTGCCCTTAATTTGCCTTTGAGCTTGCTTTCAGATTGCAGTTCCTCCATCATCAGCTGACTCTGAAAATGACACTGGCTCTGCTGACAGAGCCCACTGTTTACACGTCCCAGTGAACTGAAACTGAGGGAGCACATCTGCTAGGGATTTTCAGAGCTACACCCCTTATATTGCACAAAGGTGAGCCAGTCAGTAGACAATTGAAAATGCTTCCTGAGAGGCATTCTTAGTTCTGTGGTTTTAGCAAAAGTAAGTGATGGATGTGATCCCATAAACTCGTGGGAATAGCTGTTGTTAATACAGCATTCACAATGTACTGACACTCTCTCATCCTGGCACAGAGAAGAGCCAAAATTTCTTCCAGGTTAGGAAATTAGTTCTAAAATGTAACAAAACATGATTTCATTTATTAGTAATTTGCTACAGGGAGAATTCAGTAAAATGGTACAACATAGTTTGCGAAGCACAGCAAACAGCATCAAATTTTGAATGTGTTTCTTTTTATTTGTAGGATTTTAAATATACAATTATCTGTTTATTTGCTACTGTGACCAAGATGGGTAAGTGTATTTAGTGAAATCCTTCCTCTGTACAGTACTGCTACTGGGAGTCGAAGCCACATACCAGAAAGAAGGTTGCAAGCAGGATCTGAAATATTTTTGTTTGCAACCTAAGTGATGCCTGAGGTGAAACTGTGGTGTTAAAGCAATGATAATTGGCTCCTCCTGGCTTTCTCCACTAAAAGAAATTGAAATTCAACTGACTTTCAGTGGAAATAGTTGTGGAGCAGCAATTGTCATTGCTTTGACATTGTGTATTTCTGTGTCAGGCAATTTTCAGAAGCCAAGAGAAAGTGTTGTAAATTAGAATATGATCTAAGAATGCGCTTCATGGAGGCAGGACAGCACATGTGATGAATTTCATATGCTCAGTAGTAGGCTTATGCTGAATGGTGTTGTGCAGGCTGTGTGTCTACAGCACAAAGGACACAGGAGTGTATAGCTCTGCCAGGTGCAGTGATACTTGGATGATAACTTCCTTTTTTGCAGCATAATAACAGTATCTTCAGCAGTAAATCAGAAGCTGAGGCATTTATTGTGTAAAAAGATGGATATTTAAAAGGTATCTGGAGATTCTAGGGGTACATTTTCTGGGCTGATTTTAAATGATAGAGAGCTCATTGGCTCAGAACAGATTATAAAACAATCTCCTTAGTCAGGCAATTTCAGCTGTTAGATATTCTTACTGTTAGAAAGCTTTTCTCTGTCTCTAGTCTAAATACTTGCAATATAAGCCTAGTTCATTCCCAGAAGATACAACAAAGAAGTTATTCTCTTATTTCTGGCTGAACATTCTTCAAATATATTTTTACTATTTAAAGCTTTTTTTGTCCCTTCATTTTTCTCTTCTGTAAAGATCTCCGTGAGCTACATATTTCTCCATTTCATAGATTTATTTGTTTCTCCAACAGCTCAGTAGTTTTATTGACTCAGAACACCTGAAACTGTCAGGGCCCAGATTTGGTACTAGTAATACAGACCAGAATGGGAATACTCAGGTATTCATTTGTCTTTCTGATGATATTCCTCTTTATATTTCCCTCTATGTTGAAAGTGTTTTCTTTAGAAATTACATCATGAAGATGTTTTCCACTGGATCTTTTTCTACCTGCCCGTGCCCTCACGTCCCACCCTCCCTCCAGATATATTAGTCCTCACTACAATATTACATATTTTGCGCATTTCCTTGTTGAATTAAATATTATTATTCAAAGCATTTCTCCAAATTCTAAACTCAGCTGTGTCTTCCAGTGTGTGTGAACTCACACCACCCTGACAAATTTCATATCCAGTTTTTCATGATCAGTGTTTAAGCTGATAGAGCAACAGTTTTTTGAACGGGGTGTGTTGTAAAAGTACTCTTATTTATTGAGCCCTTGCTGATACCATTTATAACAACTGTATGTGGTTTTCAACAGGGCCAGCTTTGTAGTAGTTTTGTACAGGCCGTGTTTCCATAGCTTGCTTCCAAGCAAGCTAGGGAAAATCTTAAAAATGCCAAAAGCTGACCTAAAGCTAAGATATATGATGTATTCACACACTTCTCTATCTACAAGATATGTTACTATGTCATAGGAAGAAATTAATGTTTGATGGTACATGTTCCTTATTAATTAATTTCCTGCTACTTAATTATTATTTAATTATTTTTTAGATGCTTAATTTCTTTCAGCATTTTCTGTCAGTAAAAGTTAAGTAGATCATCGATGGCTTCCTGACCCCTTTTCCTGTCTTTTTAAGAACAGGAAAAATCACCATAATACTCAAGTCTGCTGGACTATCTCTTGTTCCAAGACGAGGGAAAGGGAACTGCCATTAACTCCTGCATCACCAGTCAGTTCTCTGTAGTTTAACCTTTCTTCAGTACTCAAAGACTGTTTTAGGCTGATAATTTATGTCCCCTCCCTGTCACAGTCTGCAGATATTTTATGGAAGATAAAAGTTAAAAAAGACACCAAACCTCTGCCTTTCAATGTCATGTTCGTAAATCTCATTCTTCAGCAAGAAGACCAAACTCTTTGGTCTACTTAGTATTAGTGGACTTGAGAAATGGAGGGTTTAGGTGTTCTTGGTGCTGTTTAAATTCCTCTGGGAGCTCTGTGCCCTGTATGCTGTCCTTGCTAACAGTATATTGTAGCTTTACTTTTCTGAACTTCTGGGAAAATTGTCTTTGAGTATGGCAGCTTATGTACCTTCACCCTAGGAATATCCTCCTGCTGTTAAATAATGAATGGTTTATTTCAATTACTGTAATACACTCACACTGTAAGATGCAATGCAGTTAATTTTGTTTCCCTCATGGTGACAAGCAACATCCTTTGGTCTGCTGCCAGAGGACTTTGTGCATCTCTTTCTACAGCTGGAGAGTCCAGGTGTTTATAATGCTCCAAGAAATTTTGACTGACAGTTATCCTGAGCTGACAAATTTTCCAGTGTCAGGGAATGCCACCTTTTTTATTCAGTGACGCCAGGACTACTGGGATCAGATGAAGGCGAATTTAATGGAGGACACCTAATTCTATAGTGTGCAATCCCAGTTATCTGGTGCAGCTTCCCTTACAAGACAGTTACGTTCATCACAAGCAGCTGAAAGTATTCGGATATTCCTGTGACACTTAGCCACCTTCAAACAGTGCATAGGTAGGAACAACAGCAGTGGAGGCATCAGCATCTTTAATGAGTGAGCTACTTCCTCAACTTTTGGTGTGCTATTTCTATGTACAGAAGGAAGAAAAATCCTGTTCCTGCTCAAATTTTAATGAACATTACCTAAAAGGTGGTCTTCATGTGTTCAGCTCTTCTGAAACTGGGGAAAGTTTCTCTCAAACTTGAAAGAGACAATGGAATATCACAGAAATTACACAGTTTGACTCCATGTGGGGAAAAAAGCATTTTGAAGCAAAGCTTTTAGGAAATTTTTTCAACTTTTTTTTTTCCTATTTTCTGTATGTTTCACATAAGCATTCTGTGAGTGGATCAGATAAGCTGTTCAGTTTGCTTCTACCCTTGGGAAGATGCAGCTACAAAACCTTTCCTAGGCACAGCCTCGTTACAAGAAAACATTTTTCTTCTCTGAAAGAGGGTTCTTCAGGCAGGAGGCAGAGGATGTCTTCAGGAACTCATTTTTTGTAATGCTTTTTACCATTACATCTCTTGAACTCTGACATTTTTTCTATTTTTGGATACAAACTTACAAGCTCTTGATTTTGGTAATTTATTTTGGCAAATTTAGGGGAAAATGTAGCAGAATAACATACAGGCCTTGCAGCTTCTTCAGTGGTTGTTCTCTTTTCCTTTTTCCTCCTGGACGATTTTAAATATGTTTATAGGGATATATTAGGGAGAGATATGTTTTCTACTTATAAGGAGGTTAAGTATGAGCTCTGATAGAAGCACATTTTAGAGATTTTTTCTTTTTCCCCACCCTTAAACTGATGAACGGGCTCACAATATGAACTTGCATTTCTGTACAGCTCAGGGTCAACCTTCAATCAGCATGTTCTTTGGAATGGGCTTGAAGCATTTGTTCTATATTTTATATTGAGCTTGTGCTTCTGTCTGCTGCTGATGAATGGCTTGTTAACATATTGTGTCTGAAGTACAATTTGCATTTGTGTGAACCAGGGATTAAGCACTGTGTGTAGATTAGGAATAATTTATATCTAGTTAATAATAGATGGGGGTTTTTTTCTACTGCCTCAAATTTTGTTTTGCATGAGAACAGCAGAATACTCCCTGGCGATGACAAAGGAGAGCATTTCTTAAGTGCAAATAACATGAAAATGTTTAAATTGGAAGAAGCAATTTTTGTTTTAGCCGCCCATTTATTGACCAGTAAATTAGTTCTGACCATGAATGCACCCTGTTTTTTAGACTTGAACATATCTGGATATTATGTTTAATTCATTTAAATGGATAAGCTTCCAGGCCTATGCAAAGGAGCTTACCTTAGCAAAAGTACATTGGTATAGTAAACATTTAGCTATATGTAATGATAGAAATTTTATTTAAACATGTTAATAATGATCTGATGCATTTCAACGACAATCTTATGTTCCCAAAAAAAAAAAAAATTCAGTTTCATGCATAACGTTAACACTGCATGCAAAAAGGCAGAAATGTACAATAATGGGACTAATAGTTCATTTCGGTTTCTAAGCACTTAATTGTGCTTTTCTTCATTGTTTGACTGCTTTGTAGCTGTAGGTAGAAATAGTCCTTTCTGTCATGGATGGTTAATTTAAGTTGATGATCTTTATTGGGTGGGCTGACAGAGTGCTTTGCTGTAAATAATTTCAATCATTTTAGTGGTAACTTTGCAATCAGGAGGAAGCCAACAACAAATAATTTGATGACATAGATCTTCTTTGAAATAAATGTCCTTTCTCCCCTTCATTAAGGAAGAAATGGATTATGAAGTATGTTAATGAAGAAAACCTCCCTACAGACTAAGTCTGCTTTTCTGTATTTAAATGAGTTTTTAAACCTAGGTCACTTCTGCCCACCAGTAGCATCTGTGTAGAGAATCCCTTTGTCTTCATAAGCCTATCTTTCCCAATAAAAGTGCTTTTCAATATCCAGACAGTGTGAATTGCTTATGAGTATCAGAGGCAAAATCCAGTGTCTACTAAACTCAAGGAAGTAATCCCCTCAGCTTGAGCGACCAAGGAACTGTCCCCACTCAGGATTTTATCGTGGCTGCACAATGCAAAGGCAATGAGAACTGAGCATGTAAAGCCCAAGCAATTCACTGCTGTAACAAACCAAGTGTCTGTTGAACAAAAAAGCATCCCTGTATGATGATGCTGAAGGAGAGAGTGCCATGAGAAAGGAAAAGATGTGGGTCTGCTGTTTCTGTATCTACAAATCTGAGCTGAATCAGGAATATGGGGCTACTGAAGTGAGGACAGTGTTTATACTTTGACAGGTCAGTTGTAGCAGCTGCGGCTGCAAATGTAGGTTTCTACCAGCCAAACTGTGTGGCAGATGTGTTTTTCAGAGTCCTGTATGAATTAAAAAAAAAAAAAAAACCACCATATAGAACCTAGGAGATCATTACAATTTTGACATTTCCTAGAAGCTGTCTTACAAGATAGAAATTCTGTGCTGAATTCTATGCAATGGTACTCAACACCTTGTGGAAAGACTAGCATTTTTGTCAAGCAACAAATTCACACACGTTTTGAGCCTTAGTTACTCACTTAAATTATCCCCTTTTTTTCCCACCTGCATTCCTGTCAGATTTACAAGGACAAAGGAACATATTTTCTGACATAACAAGTCATTAATACTTTGCTGTGTTTCAGTGTTTCAGTGGATGTTTTCTGGGTAGCTGGTTTAGTTCTCTGTCTGTAGCACTCTGAAGTACTGTGTATGGTTGAGAACATAGGATGGTTTTCTATCACGAAAAAGAGCTGCCTGTTGCATTGTGGGTGCTTTTTAGTGCATTATCTGCTCGAAGACTTACCCATGAAATACTGGACTTTCAACATTATCAACCTTCAAGTGATCGTTCTTGTCTGCCATGAAAGATTTTCTTTCACAGAAGAGCAGTGACAGCTGGTCTAAGGAGCAAAACAGTCTTTGAAGGACAAATAGAAATTCAGGAGTATACATGACACACATATCTAGAAATGAATTTGTCACTAACTAAAATATTTAGCCCAAATAAATGTTCAGTTTCTGTTAGAGGGCTTTGTTTTATTAAATTTAACCCTGGTTTTAATATATGGGGCTTTTTTTTCCCTTGAAGATATGCTATTAAGTATTCCAACAGCTGTGATCTCTAAGTGTGGGTGTTGTAGAAATAAGATTTACTGAAGATTGATGAATAAGAGCCATAGATGTTGTACAAGGCTAAAATCCTTCTCTAGTAGGCACTCATGTCAA
The DNA here is from genome assembly GCA_013397755.1 of Cnemophilus loriae. Lineage (NCBI taxonomy): Eukaryota > Metazoa > Chordata > Aves > Passeriformes > Corvidae > Cnemophilus > Cnemophilus loriae. The sequence continues at coordinate 377,773 of VZTF01005725.1, read as the reverse complement.
ATGATAACAGAGGAATGCTTAATTTGTTTGGAAATTCTCATCTTGTGTCTCAAAATCTTTGTTTAGTGTGAAGTAGCACTCCAAGTTTTATTATATTGTAAAATGTTTACTCTTAGAATGGAGTGCTACGAACAATAGTGAAAAGCTTAGATAGACCTTATTTTCTAGCAAATTCTGCCTACATATTTTCTGGTTTAAAATCTGAAATCTATATAATAATCTACATAAAATGAACATTACTTATCACTTCTTTAATATAGAACAAAGGGAATATACAATTTTTCATTTGGATAACAGCCATGTATCTATAAAATGTGTCAGTTGAGTTTTATACATCTCTGATTCAACACTGCTGAAGTCCAGTCCTAGAATTATATTTTAGATGCATATAAATATCTATCTTATTTCATACCCAGAGCTCCTTTAGGAAGGCCTCTTTTGTAATTTTGGGGGTTTTTTTTCTCATTTCAATGATAGATTTGTTTCTGTAAAGGCTAGTACACTGAAAGAATAATACTAGTACTAATACTAATACTAATACTAATACTAATACTAATACTAATACTAATACTAATACTAATACTAATAAACTAATAATTTTTAGAGTAATCTCTTCCTCCAGGATAGGCAGCAATATGGTTCCTATACGTTATTTTCCATATTTGTTTGTGTGGAAGAACTCGTGGGCATGACAGGTAATTCACTAACTCCATCTCATCAGTTCAACTTCTTAGCTGAAGCTCTTCCAGAAGCTGCCAGCAAGTGCTGTTGCATGGACCTGTCTTGTCCTGGCCTGGGAGCATCCCTCAAGGAGCAGGTCTCAATGTGTCTCCCTCCACGAAGTGCCTAGGAGGCCAGGCAGTGTTATTCTTGCCCTTCAACTGAAGGTGACGAGAAACACAAGAGAGAAAAGACTGCATAACGTGATTTGTCATCTTCAGATGGGAGTGTGCCTCCTAAAAATATGAAGTCCCTGGTTTGTTCCTTCTTCTCTTTTGTCCTCTGCATACAATAAATCCAGGGGCTGGATGTTGGCCATCACTTTTCACCCTAGAGCACCAGTGATTACTTTCTTTATCGTATTCAGACTGATTTCCTGGGAATGCAGGCTCTTCATACATCTGACCATGAACAGAATTGTCATAATGACACACCACAAATTTCATAGAATAGTATCTACTTAGCAAGGGAATTGAGAAGGACATTTCCATATGTTGATTTGGCCTTCATTCCAGTGGCACAAGTACTTACTTTTTCTTTTCCCATCTATCATTTTTTTTCTTTTTCTCCCCATACGTCTCTAGATTGAGATGTCAGGATGATCTTTTCCAGTGTATGCCTGGCTCTGTTGCTATGTAGCTGAATGTGAGTACTCACTCTTTGCAGCTCTCTAGTCCTTCTCCAAACAAGAGCAAAAACTCAAAAGCGAAGGACAGGATTAGCAAAGTACACTGGAAATCTTCCCCAGAGAAGTGCTTTCATAAACCTTGCAGCACAGAACACCTCTTTTGTTACCTGTTTTACTGCACTACACATGAAATGTACTGAAGTACAAGTACATAAGAAAAGGGAACTGTTTGCTTTATAACAATGTAACAAACGCCAGATGGCTGCATTTCTAAAATTCCTACTAAAAAGATGATAGATTAGTTTGTTTGTCTTTGCAACCCTTTAGTTAGACGCACGGGAAAGACAGATTATGTGCAAACAAATATCAGGGTTCCAGTATGGATTTCTATGTACATTCCAACTACCACTTCTGTGCTACTGATACTTACATTACATGATATTACAATAATGTGATGTTGGGGAAGTAGTAGTTTTGAGACTTTAGCTGACTGCAGCTCAGAACGCGTTCTCTATTCAGGTGGAGTCATTCATTCTGTGAGACATATAAACATCCAAAATATTTGGTTTGGGTTTGTTTGTTTGTTTGTTTGTTTTGGGTTTTTTGGGTTTTTTTTTTTTGTTTGTTTACCACCAGCTTTCTGACTATGTGTTCAATACAAGAATTAAATGCAGATAGCTCAAGGAGATAATCCAATGACCAAAGAATAAGGAAATTTTTAGCTTGCATTATAAAATTATAGAGAAGAAATGAACATTTGAAATACTCAGTGTACTCATGAAACTGTATGAGATCTACCAAATGCTATGTAAAAATTATGAAAACAGATGGCTCTTATTTGTAAGGCTTTCCCAGATGAAAAGTCAATTATGTAATCAACATGCATGTGATATAGATATTGTAAAGCTGAGAATGGCCAGTTGTGCCTTGCACTTTGATCACTTTACTTAACAAAACGGGATTTGGAATTGATTCATATACTCAGATTCACAAGGGATTCCACATACAAACAAACAAACAAACAAACAAACAAGGCTTTTAAAAAAGTTGAGCTAAAGAAATAAATGAAAAAATGTGGTGGTTGTTTTTTTTTTAATGTTATCTTTTATGAACACACTAATATTGCCAAATCTACAGTACTCAGCATGGACTAGTATATAGGCTTAAGTACCGAGAAATTAGTTTTAGTTGTTGATTTTCACAGCAAATGAGCAACTTAGAGAAGAAATGAGTGTCTCCATAAAAGCAAAACAGTGCTACCTTTCATCTACAGAATAGCATGAATAATTTGGAGGTTTTTTCCTTCTCCAAGAGTTTCTAAATAGCTGAATTTATTCTTGTCATGTACTGTGTAAGTCCTACCCTCTTGCTATCCACACAACTTCTTTGACTAAAAAAATTCAGTGAGTCCTTTTCCTTTTTCAAGCTTTGCCTGGGTTAAATATGGCAAACTGTTAATATTAACATTTTTAGCAGAATGTAGAATTGCAAAATATATGCCAAGCTTCTTCAGATCTGAGTTAAAACTTTGGCTTTGCACCAATTACTTTATCTCATGGTATTGAAATATATGGAGTTACTCTGAATTGTATTTATACTGTTGTGAGGAAATCTGCAGCTGTATCAGCTTAAATGATAAAATTTACCACAGAAAAGCAATTACATTTGGTTATTAGAGATTTAATTATGACATACCTGTGTGAAAGTTGCATCAGTGTGGATAGGTCTGTTGAACCAGGCACTTTTTGTTTTTCTGTTAACAATCTTGGTTTTCAGTTAATTAAAGCAGCAAACTGAGGTGTTCTTGTATCTAACTGGAAGTTTTAAAAGCCCCTAGAGGTACCATGCTGTAATTGGTAGTGTAGTGTTGATTAATGTAGAAAAGGTTAGCTTAAATTCATTTCACATGTAGGAGTAAGATGTGCCATGTCCTCCCAGCGGTTCAGCTGTTAATCCCTAGCTAAGTGGCAATAATGAATTGAAAAGGTGACAGCATCAATATCTGCAGCAAAATCTATAAAACAATTTTTCTCTTATTGCCAAATCATCAGCTCAATATTGCATCTTAAAGCATTAAAGAAAAATTATATTCTGCATCAGAAAATTGAGAACATTTGCGGTCCTCTATAAGCCTCAAATGGACTCTTCTTCGCTAGCCACAATAAGCTTTTGGCCAGTGTAGGAAGCAATATGGAGGGAAAGCCATCAGAAGGTCTCAGTTCTGCTACACAACTGCTTTCCAAATCTCTTTAAATTTTCAGTGGTTTGTGTATGGAACACCAGCATTTTAGAAGAACCGAATAAGAAGCAGTCAAATTTACTGTAATGATAATATATTTACTGACATAAATACTAAACAATTTAGAAGGCTGGCATGCCCTCCATTAATCAAATGTAAGGTAATTATGGCCTTTAAAATTTTTAGCACTCTGCTGTACATGAGTTTAGACAAAGCGGCTTATTTCTGTTCTTAATAGGAAAAAATAATTAACAGAGGCTAAATTTATTCTTTGAACTTTAAGTGAAACACATACTGTCCTTGACTTTTTGTGGTGTAGATTGCACTGCTGGGTAAGTTTTCTATGAATTCTTTAAACAAAGTCAAGTTCAAATATGTTTGTTAAATAGCAAGCCTTCATCTTGAATGTATTTTCACAGAAACAAGAAAAAAATTCTCAGGGCAGTTCACCTTTCCACATGCACTACAGACTTTTTTGAAGTGTGAACCTACATGGACTACATGGTGCTGAAAGTTCAAGCCAACTACAAAAGAGTGTGTGGGAGAAATGCTGCACTGAGTGCCACGTTTCATCCTGTCTTCAAGAAGCTTTTAAGATCAGCTGGTAAAGAAGGTGTTTAGGCCTGTATTTGTTGAAACTCCAGTGCTAGTCCTATTACACGGTGGAATTTGTTCTCATGGTATGAATATTTTGGGTGTCTTAGATGTCAAAGAAAGCATTTCACTTTGAGATGGTGGGTGTTTGGATGGTCACCACTGCAGCAGAAAAAAGCATTTCGAAGGAGCTCACCTCTGGTGTTCTGGAGCTGTATTCTATACTTGTTGCATGTAAATTACTTTGAGAGATAATAAGGATATGTTGAGGACGTAGCTACAATATTTGCCGGCCTGATGGTACCCTAATCACTAATAATACTTCAGCAGTGGAGTAGAACTGCTTTTCCAGCTTAAAATCATAAATATCTGATACAGACTTTTCTGTTTTCACAGGTGGCTGTTTATAAATCTTGTCTTGGCAATCCATAGGGCAAAAGCTACATCTGAAATTGTTATATTGACTATGACAACAGCAAGAAGGCAAGTGAGAAGATGCTCAAAGAAAACAGAGCATGCAGAAGATGTTGCAAACTGTTTTGCCAAATCATTAACAAAATACATTCAACTATGTTTCTCACTGATATGTAGAGATGTTGAAAAGTTATGGGGTTAGAGAACTGTGTGCTCAAAAGTCTGACTGTTTGATATGCAATTTTGTGTACATTTACTGTGGTTTTTTCATTCTCTCCTTAATTACCACTCTTAGACCTACACAAGCAGACTGAGGTTCCAAAATAATATAATTCTTTTTTCCGTAGGTTAATAAAATTTTCTTCTCAGTGTAAACTAATTTTCTCTGAATCTGAAATGCATTTTGGTTCAAATGATAGAGCGTTGAAATTTCTAAAACTATTTTTAGTATGTTTAGATTTTTTATTTAAGGAAATAATCTGGAGTTGTGCGTTTGCCTAAATAAGGCTTAGCAGTAGTCTCTCTGTGTTTCAGGCAAATGTTAATGCAGGGCTTATTTTCAGTGGTGTGTCCACATTGACATTTTCAATGGTGTGGACAGAATTTCATGACAGGATCACAGAATAGCTCACACATCACAAAGTTTTAGGTCCTGCAAAGGCAACAGGTAACAGTATTCATCTAAACCATACGTGCCACAGTGGGGGCACAGTTTGTATGAAACAGCAAGATCACAGTCAGGATGCCTCCTTCCCAAATCATGTGGTTTGTTTAGAAGTGGAGTTAAGAAGTGCAACTATGTTCCTGAGCCTGATTGCTTCTACATAGACTTGTTCAAAAGGAGGAGCGAACAGCACAAGCTTTCATATGATGCTGCAAACTGGGCAGGTAGGTTATAGTAAGGACTTGTTTCTTGAGAAGGACGACAGTCACTGGTACTGAGAAGAGTGTGGAAGACAGTTACAGGGAAAAGAAAAAGGAGAGCAATCACATCTAGATACCAGAAAGGTAGTTCTGGAGGTGGTGAGAAGACAGCTGGATATGGGGATATATAACTACTTTGTGTGCACACGTGGCTCCAGCAGAAACATCCGCTCTAGTTAGTGCAGAGATTCAGATTTATTTTGGTGTCTTGAATCAGGATCATATCCATTTCACAAAGATATAATTTTCCTGAAATATCATCTTCTTCCAGGTCTTCTGATTATGGTGTCAGGCTGGAATCCAGGCTAGTAGAAATCTGATAGCTTCACTCATTCTGGAACAGCACAAAACAAATCTTTCAGAAAAAGTAGGAGGGATTTGTGAACAGAAAAAAAGAAATAATATAATTCTTTTGTAAACCTTAGGCAAAATAAGTTATTTCTCAGTAAACATGAGAATTGATGAAAATGCCTATTTAGTGCTTGTTTAAATACGAAAAATAAATAGTGTTACTCTCCAAATGAAACCATTCACTGATTCTGAACTTTTCTCCACTATACTAGAGGGCAAATGCAGCCCTTGAAACCTACATTTGGGAATCTTGAGAGCAGCTTTCAAAGTCTATGGACTAGTGCTTCTGGTAATCTAAAAATGTTAGATATATTCTGCAGTGTTTTCCTAACTGAGGTTGCATAAAATTGATAGCCTAGAGTACTTAGAGGTAACTTACAGTGTGTATAAAATATTGAATTATATAAGAATATAACGCTAATAACACTCTGTGAGAGAATTTGTAAGAATAGCAATTAACTGATGTTTTTGAATTTTTGACATCCTTGTATGAAAGATGCTATACACAGCAAATGGCAAACATGGTGATTATCATCAGTGATATTTTCCTGACTCTAATCAGATGATTGAAGGTCAAGCCCTTGAACAGTTCTGCCCAGGACAAACTGTTCATCTCTGAATCTCTTTAGATTTCCATTTTATTAGCATGTTAAATGAATTAAGGGAACAGCTACGTACTGCATTTTCTTACTCCCTTAGATGTTTTTCTCTAACATAATTATTGAGAAACCTGCTTTGGGATTTGTTTTGCTTTCATTTACCTCAAAATTGCTTGCTTTGAAGAACTTTTCTGGTTTTTCTCTGGGAACAAAAATAGTGATGGACAATCCTTGCTTATTGTAGTCTGCACCAGCACTCAGAAGTATAACTAAAGTTAATGTTTGCACCTTTGTTGTAGTTTTAGTGTGGAGACAGGCTTACTGGTTGCGTAGTGTTTCTCTAAGATTTTTTGCAGTAAGTTGCGAAGACGATAGAAATTGACAAAAAAGTCAATTTCAAACAATAAAACACATTAATACTACATATTTTCTTGAGTCTCAGCTAGGATTTCTTGTCTTCTGTCTGTATCAGGTGATAATTAAGGATTGTGAATCATGTTCACGCAAGTGATCAACCCTTTAAAAAATGAGTTGTGTCTTTAGTCATATACTCTTACGCAAACCTTTTACATTCAATCTTATGATAAAATTTCTTGACATGCAGATGAAGTCTTCTCTGCTTCCCTCTCTAACAGCATACTTTGAAGAACAGCTCCACTTGAGGAATTGCTAAGGAAGAAATGAAAATACTTTTGTTTCAGCTTTGGGACAAAGTCCATGCTCACCTGGGAGGTTTAGGTTTGGCAGCAAAGATGATGGGCTTTCTCTAATATCCGGTATTTGAAGAAGGACTGCAACTGCTTAGAGAATTGTGCTTTTGTATTACACACGTCTGTGTAACACCATCTGTGTAACAACACAAAATTAAATGTATATGCACGTGTATGCTTACACACATCTGAGAAGAAGATTATCAACAGTATTGTCTTCAAAGTGAAATTCCAAACTGCATTAGACGCAGTGTATAAAATTACTTTTACAATGGCATGATACAGTGGTCCCCTACTGTCCTGGTTTAATCTGGGAGAGAGATAGTTTTCCTTCTATTAGCAGGTACAGTGCCATGTTTTGGGTTTATGGTGAGAATAACATTGATAACCCACAGATGGTTAGGTTCTGCTGAGTAGTGCTTACACTAAGTCAAGGATGTTTCAGTTTCTCATGCTGCCCTGCCAGAAAGGCGGCTTTGGGGCACGAGATGGGAGGGGACACAGCCAGGACAGCTGACCCCAACTGGCCACAGGAATATTCCATAATATATGACATCATGCTGAGTATGTAAAATAGGGGAAAAGCTGGCCAGAAAGTGGCTGGGATTAAATGGTTAGTGGTTAGCATATTATCATTATTATTATTATTATTATAATTGTCATCATCATCATGATCGTCATCATCATCATCATGATCATCATCATCATCACTATCATTGTTATTATCACTATTATTGTTACTATTATTATTGTTAGTACTACCATTAGTAGTATTATTTGTACTATTACTATTACTATTACTATTAATTACTATTACTTTAAGTTCAATTATTAAATTGTTCTAGTCTCAACCCATGAGTTATCTTACTTCTGACCTTTCAGTTCTCTCTCACATCCCACTGGGGGAGAGTGAGTGCTTAGTTGCCAGCTGGGGATAAACCACACCACCTACTGAGATCATGAATTTTGCCCAGGTCTTCAAGGTTGCAATGAGCAGAGAACTCTATTTTTTAACATAGGTAGATAATTTCAGACCAGAAAAATTTTTTTTCTATTATGTGCATCTTGTGCTAGTGGTATTGAAAACTATTTGGTTTTCAACAGAATTCAGAGTTGATACACTAGTTACGGTCTGTGTTTTTCACTCATGGGAACCAACAGGAAAGTAGAACTATCAAAGGAAACTTTGATTTATCTGCTTGTGTCATACATTACTGAAACTGCTTATCTGTGCAGAGGCAGCTGGGTTTATCTCTGCAGATCAAGCTGGTAAGACATGATGTTGTCTAGTGTTCTCTTCCCTTCAGTCAGACCAAAGTGGAGAATCTTTGGTGTGTCAGCATGTTATTTCTTCACTGTGCAGTGAATCTTCACTCCAGGTTCACTGGAGTGAGCTCCATGCTGTTTGCAGGAGTTGTGTGCAAGTTCGGGTCATCCCCTGTTTCTGTAGAACTTTGTATTTTTCATTTAGTTTTTATTTTCATATTATTAGTCTGGTGGTATCTGTATGCATACTGAGGTAGAATTATCAAGTCTTTTTTCTTCTTTCCCGTTTTCACTCTCTGTTTCCTTATGTTTGTGGAAGTCTGTATATACATGCATATGTAAATACAGATTCTTATGACTTCGTCATTCTTTATTGAAGAAAAAGCTTATTTTATGGTCAAATCATTTAGGAATTTCTGCATATGAAATTGTTATCTGACTGACTTCAACATAAAAGATATTATGGTAATGTTCCTTAAATATATAGGTTTTCCATATGAAAGTGTATTAGACTTTTAATTAATATTTTCAAAAATTTTTTTTCTGGAGTTACTTACTTCCTCATTTCCTAATAATAAATGCTAATGTATCTAATTTTTAAGAGGAGGGTTGAGATCAGTCCTTGTCTTCTTCCTATATTACATCCATTTGACACTGTTTACTCTAGTAGTTCTGCTGCTTCTGTTAGTAGTTCTTCACTTTCTTTGATAAAAACCAACCAGAGCTTCACTTTCTGTGATAAAAAATAGAGGGCTTCTGGGTGCTTGCTTAGCAGAGGTTCCTGGTTCCTCGACTGACCATTGTCTCAGGAATCCTTAGTACAGCAATGACACCTTATATCAGGTGTCTTAGTTATCCAAACATGACACTTAGAAACTGATTTCAAAACCTGAGTGAAATTTTTCTGGCATGTGCTATGGAGTTCAGAGAAACAGTACACAGAGTTAAGGACCTCAGTAGAACAGTAAGGAGAACAGTACTCAGAGAATAATAGATGAGTTAAGGTCCTCCACTGTGCCCAGTCAAAGTACTTCAGAGCTCATCTCTGCCAGAGGTAGCCAGCACTGGATGAGTAAGCTATTTTATTCTCCATATCTTTGTTCATTGTCTTCTCAGATAGACTTGCTACAGTGGACATGTAAGGTATAACATGGATATTGCTGTTCTGTAAATCGAAATGAATATCAGCCATTTTACTCAAGTTTCTCTGATATGGGCAACTTGCCGTCAATTCCTGCTACTTCAGCTGTGTCTTTATTGCTATACTATGTAATCATTCTGGATGCAGAGCCATGTAGGTTGCAAATGACGTATCTACTGTTTTAGCTTTGCAGTCATTTTACTTGCAAAGCTTTCTTTTTTTTTTCTTTTCCAGAGGCATGAAGACATTTTAGAGGGATCTTCTGACACTGGTTTTGCATATCTAAAGAGATAACTCATCCACATTGAATACTACTCCAACAGCATGACAGTAATTAACTACGATTTAATTTGCAATCTGTCCTTTCTTCTTTTCACCTAAGAACTGATGTTTAAAAAGAGGAAATCTGCAGGTTATGGGATTTATACATTTTAATGGGTACTTCTATAGACAGCAAAAAATCAAGCATAGAAAAAATTTTTTGTCTCCATTTGTTTCATTAATCTGCATTGACTTGTGGTGTCATTGAGGTCTTGGAGAAAGAAATGATCTCTTATGAGAGAACAGAGCAGAGAGATTACTGTGTATGATTCCTTTTCTGTGCTAATACAAGCACTTCTTTTCCAGGGCATCAGATTCAGCAGGGAGGTGTAATAGTCATTTAAAGTCAAGCAGGAGGGGAACCATGTGTGTTATACCTGACATTATTTTTATGCAGTCAATCAGAGTAGCTTGCTATGCAGAGACAACAAAATAGAGATAAGAAGGAGCCTATTGCTGTCTCGAGTGGGCATGGAGACTAACCCCTGCTTTTTTCTACTTCATATTAGGAAATAAGTTATTTTTATAACTGAGAAGCATTATTTTTCTGCTTCATCCACTTGGTCCGACTTTATCTAGAGAGTCAAACTTGTTCTCCACAGACTCTAGAAGTGGGCTGGATAGAAGTAAATTGAAAACTGAGCACTTTTTCTTGTCAAAATATGATAGATGACAGACGTAGCAGATATGATAGAAGTATGAATATGATAGAAGTAGCAGAGCTCTGTGCCATGGTCCTCTACAGGTTTGTAGACTGGTATAAACTAACTCTTCTTCTCAGTAATGCACTGCATGCAGTACCTGTTGCCCACATAAATTTCCCACATCTCTTTAGACAATGCCTTTTTAACTCTTTGGAGTAATTTAAAACATCTGGTTCCCCCTAAAGATGAAATGTATCATGTACATTGGTCAACATCCAGGATTTAGAAAAATCGGTATAGTTAATTCAAGCATTGTATTTCAGAGACCCTTTTTGAAATTACCAGGAGCTGTTACTTTGGATCTCTTTTACCTATTCCTTGCCACTTTTGTATTATATGAAAGCAATAAAAAATAATCCCATGTGGTCATATGGAAACTGTCCCTGTTACCAATTTCTATGTTTTACAGATTAGCCCAGTGTTCTTGGGGAATGCTTCATGTCACTTCAGTAAATTCAGAACATTTTACAGTACAACATCATGCAGAGAAGGAAAACGCAGCTAAATTTTTCAATTATATTGACATGATTAGTCATTTGTTAGGATTATCTAAGATTGTTTAACTACTTAATTTAGTGAACAAAAAAGCTAATTGAGGAGAAGGAGTTTATATCTTTGTGATGAGTTTGCTTAACTTCCTTAAAAAAAAAAAAAGGGAAGGAATTTCATAAATTAGTAGCTGCAGGAACCTGTCCATCATATTTGATTGAGAGTTATTGGCATTTATTTATTGTATTATACTGCAATTTGATCTCAGGCAACACGTAAATGGATACTAAAAAAAAATTGGATGCTCAGGTAAATCACTACTCTTATTAAATATTTTTTATTATTACACAAAGATAGAAATTCCACTATTCTGTGTGTTCCAGAAATGCATACATAATTGTGATACAGAAATTTTCAATTGAATAAAACAAAACTGGAAGCTATAAGTATGTTCCCTTTTATTTTCTTCTTACAATCTTATCATGTATCAAATCAATTCAGAAAATGCATTTTTGTTCAAAGAGCAACTTCAACAAAGATTGAGATTTGATAGTAATTTTTTTATTGTTTCCTCATTGCCAATGTAAGTGAAATTTTTTTTACAGATTTGAAGTGCTAAGTAGGGAAAAGGATTAGACATTGTTTTTTTCGAGTTCCTTAGCTAGAACGTGCTGCTTGATCATGTATTCAGTATGGGGGAAACATGTCTTTTTTCTTTAACAATTAGAAGTTCAAGAATTTTTGTCAAATTATCACCATAACAATTAAGCAGTGTAGACTATTGAAGTCAATGTTTTGTCTTTCATTTTCCTTTTTGTTTGCCATGGACTTAGAGGTTTGGATCAAACTCTATGGGCCATGAGATCGCGTTCATCACAGCAGAAACCATAACAGAAACCATAACCCTCCAATTGCTGGCTTCAAGCTGCAGAGACATCTGAGATATGGGATTGTGTCCTGCCAGAGTCCTTTTGAGCCGGTATGTGAGCTGAGAGACCTCTGCACGTGCTCTCCCAAGAAAAAACCCTTATGAAGAATTGTTCAAGGATATGTTAGTCTTTTCCCAAAGGTATACTTCAGTAGGGACACCATTCTAGTAGGAAAAACAACCTTGAATAAAAATTTGTTAAGCTGACTAGAATATAAATGCATCATATTTTCTGTATTAAGAAGCAATATATTCTTACTTAGTTCTCACTTTTATGAAGAGAGTGCAAAATTTCACATCTAATTTGAACTTGAAAGAAAAAAAAATTAAAGATATGTATTAACTGCATAATCAATAGCTATGAAATTTGGATGTAGAAAGCTTCAAGAATTATAAAAAAGCAGTATGGAAAATGATCTTGTAATGTAGTTTTAGTTTTAAAGCCATGCTTCCTTAATGCTAACAAATTTTGGGTTTTTTTAAATTCATGTGTAGCAGTTATCATAAAGTCTTAGATTCATTCGTTCCAAAATTTCAGCAAGAAGTTGTTTCTTAGTAGATTCTAACTGAATTTTACACTTAATTTATTTAACATTACAAGTACCTTAACAACAATTTACTACAATATCACTTTCTAAGAAAAGCGGTTGAAATTACTGAAATATCTTTAGTGCTCCAGTCTGTAGAGGAAAAAGAATACTGGACATCAGATTCATCCTAGCTCTGCGCTGTGCAAGAGCTAAGAATTTTAATACATTAGTTTGTTTGCCATGGATGGAATTCAGGCTCTCAAGGAGCAACAAATTGACCCCTTGTTTTCAATGGCCTAATTTAAATTTCAGTTGTCTTTTAATCTCTTCACCTTGCCCTTTTTCCTCTTGTGTTATCTTTTTCCTTTGGAATCAGTCAGTTCTGCACTCACAAGCACAGAAGTAAATGTTTGAAAATACTTTTTAGACTACATATTAGTTGTTTTCCTGCTGAGACATATTTAATATCTCAAACATAATGTACTTCTGAAAATGTAAAATTTAAAACGGTAGTTAGGGATATTTAACCTCTAATTCCCTGTGGTACTATTTTTTAAAATTATAATAACTAGCATAATTTTTGTAGATCCACAAAGTAAATGGTAATATTGCTAAGCACATTTCCCAAGAAGTCTTAAAGCAAAAATGGGCAATTAACCATTCACTTAACTGCAATTTAACTTTCTAGTCGATTGTCAGTGTAATATAAGCACAATTCAGAGGATCATTTCATTCCAGCAGGCAATGAAGCCATACTGACTAGTCACACACCATTTTTGTGGACATTTGCTCGGCTCATACAAATTAGTAAGCAGAGAGTGCTAGTTCGTTACTCAAGTAAAATTAATGAATAAAGTAGATAAATAGCAAACTGCTGAATAGGCATAAAATAAGTATCCAGAACAATAATTTAGTTCAGATTTGAGGAAGTCATGCATAACTATCACCCTGGTTTTACCTGCTCCTTACAATCAGTGCAGGATTATCGTTCCCTGAAAGACTGCTTTTAGAAAGGAAATAGTGACAGCTTTTCATGCATCTAATTTTTAGGCTTTCCAGACAGAAAAAGGTCTCCAGATTTCCAGTTTTGCCTGGGTCTTTATGAAATTCAAAGAAGCTCTCTCATCTGGAATGCCTCTTTGGATAGGTTGTCAAAGTATAAAATCTGATTAAGCATAAGGATCATCATAATGATGAAAATTTAATCAGTTTTGGACTTAGCTACTTGTGAAATACAGGTGTATCTGATGTGGAAGATGTTCTAGGAGTAGTGTCACAATGGAAAACATTAATATGTTAGGCCATTATCCCAGAAGAGCTTTATTCTCTTCAGTTAAATTGAAGTAACAGAAGCAGGAATTTTTACAAATACTGCTTGTATGAAATGTGTGAAATCAAAGTTCTAAATAATTCAGTGTAAAATTTCTGCAAATTAGCAATTGTCTCAGAAAAAGTTGTGACATATCTCCTTTGCAATAATTAGTGGAATGTTTCTACGCTCAGTAGTTAGTAGTAGCAGTAGTAGTAGCAGTAATAGTTGTTTTGTACTTTAAGATGGATATTTTAATATTTAATATTTTTTCTCTACTTTTTCATCTCAAGTTCAGCTCTTCATTGACTTAGTAAATTTTTGACTCTAGTAGCACTCTTTGAGTGCCGTCAACTACTTGAGTATTGCTGGGAAGAAGCAATTGATTATTTTTAAATACAGACTATTGTCTGGCTGCATTCAAGATTTATGATTATTGAATGAGGACGTGAAACAGAGCCTCCTTTTTCCTCTTACATACTACTAGTTGATTGTTTCCAACAACTTATACTTCCTTTCTAGTTCAGTTTTCCCAAAAGATCAATTCTCATCAGCATTTGTCTCCTACAGTATTTTTTACTGTGTCTCTAAGCACACCTGTTTCCTGCTGTCAGAACTTCCTAATTTCTAATACATTCTAGTATGCCTTTTCTATGACATGGCAGTCAAACCTGGAGTTGAGTGCTTAAGGGAGAAGATGTTATTAATTTCATTAGCCAATTGGATTAGTTGATTACCTCCATCACTCCTCAGTTTTATATTCTGTCACTTGGTCTCCCTTGCCACTGTCCTTTCAAAAGTATGCACCTAAATTAATCAGTAAATATATTTATCGTAATTCTCAGTATGGAAACTCGAAATTTTAACAGCCAGCATTTTTTCATGATGAAAACTAATAATTAAATTAACCATATGTTTGATCATTAGTAGTATTTTAGCAGCTTGCATCTCTTTGTTGTAATCAGAGCTGAGTTTAAGACACTATCAAAAAACTTTTGGGAGACCACGTATATTATTGACTTACTCTTGACTGAACTTTCCCATTGCATGGAATTCCAGGGGACAGGTAAATATGCCTCCTTCCTTCTTGCAAAAGCCTTTCTGATTAGACCTTATCTCAATTGACTGTCTGTGTCTTTATGATTCAGCATCACATTTTGTGCTTAGTCCATCCTTTTACAGTTCTGCCCAGTATATTTCTAGGAGTGTAGGTACATGAATTTAGCCCTCTGTGCTGAAGGGTGAGGTTCTGCCCATAGGTATGGAGTAGAGCTGAAGGGTTCTGGACACAGCCACACATTGTGACTGTGGAGCACTGTTGCATCATGCAGCCCATGCTACTCTTTTCAGATGTATTTCCTAGAGGAAAGAAGCTTTTCAAAATTTAGGTGATTTGAGGAACTTCTTTACTTTTGTGTTATGATGGGTGTAATTCATTGTGGAGTAAATGGCTTGGCTTCCTGAAGCATCTGTGTCTAGATATGCTTTATGTATTGGATTAAAATGATGGATGGTAAGGTACACTTCATTTCTAGTAGTCACAGAATCGCACAATTAAAAACCTTGCCAAGGCATTTAATTTGAGGTGATTGATATATAGTGTTACTTGTCATTCTTTTAGTTGTTCTAACAAAACAGAGAACCTTTACTGTAAGTGTGATGTGTCTCTTCATGTCATTGAATGGACTGGGCTCTGGGCTACATATAAAGAATATTTCTGTTGAAAGGAACAGAACTGCTGAAAAGGGGGTATCTAAGCTATGCCTGGTTTTGCTCAATATTGCAGGGCTGTGATGCCTTCTAGTTTAGCATATTTCCCTGTATTTTGAAACTAGGAATCTGCGCATGAGATACCACAACTCATCTTCTTTAACCCAGCAGATGTAGTCCATAAGAAATATCCCTTAGAAACACCTTGTGAAATATTTCTCTGTCTTAATTACTGCAGAAAGGGAGGTAGCCAATAATTCTCTATGCTCTAGTAATTCCTATCTGCTGGAAGTAAGGATACAGCCATAATTTAGTGCAGCCTCAGGGCTGTGCTGCCATATGCTAAAAGCTGAATTGGCCTTTTGGCAACTATTAAAATAAGATGATGAGATGCCATAGAGGCGCTTTTGTCCTCTGTTCTGAGGAACTCATTTCTAGGGATGAGTTGTGACCTTTTGTTGTGACCTAAGCATGGGACATATGGACTTTGTCCTGAGAGATGCAGCTAATTTCCATTCTTTTCTCTTGAATCTTGGCCAGGTATCAAAGGAATTTCTTGTCAGCTTCTTCATATGTATAGCCTTCTCACTCTCAGCCAAAACTAAGGCTCAGCCTCTCAGCTGAAAACATACGAAGCGTGTAAGAGGAAACTCTCTCTTCTGAGCCAGTTTAAAGAGCTCTTCTAACTTCTCATTAAAGTTCCACCAAATGCAGTCATATGACAATTTTTATAAAGACAAGGCAAGTTAATACCACATAAGAACTTCCTCACAGGAGTGCTTCTTCTTCTGTCACTTCCAGAACTGCTCTCTTTCCTTACCTATATTTAAAAATCTGTCATTTTAAGTGGGTTAGGTTAATTGAGTATTTTTACATAGAAATACAGATTTTTTTTTTTACACCATTTGTGCAGATTACAATGTATTTCCAGTGTGCTGATAAAACAAAATCAGTCTTTGAAAACCATTATGCACAGAAGGAGTAGCTTTCAAAGTTTATGGCTATTGGCTGTGAAGATGTGCTTAGAGCTCTTAGCTTATTCTCTTTGAAATCCTTCTGTTAGGTAAAACACAGATCTAGTGTTCTGGACACTCAGGAATTTACTCTTCCATCTGCAGTCATGTTTAGCTCCTTAATACTAGTAGGAGTTGCTGAATTCAGGTGAAGTGAGAAGATGGTGACTGCCTTGAGAGTAATTTTTGTAAAAGATAGAAGGATATTTTCCTAGAAGTTAAACTACAGTACTTAAATTTTTTCAAAGATGCTGTTTTCAGATAGAGGTGATCGTGTTGGACAAGAGCATGACCTGTTTTACAGAGGAGTTGCAAAGAAATCTTGTGTAACAGGCATAAGAGCAAGAAGTGGAGCACCAGCTGTGGGAGGACAGAGCAAAGATGCATGCTCAGAAAGATTGTCATTGAATAAAGAAATCTGCCTGGAGTAAAAGGATTTCTGCAGTTCAGTTCATGTTCCTGGTTAAGAGCTCAGCCCTGAAAACTAAAATGTGTCTGAGCTGTAGAGACCTGGAAATACTTGAATGTGCTTACGGCATTTGACAGTGAATGAGGGTGCTGAATTAAGACTTCTCTCAACACTCAGGATTCCTACAAAACATCCACCTATGGGAGTCACAAAGCACAAGATCCTAAAATGAGAATTTCATTATTAAATCTGAGCTGCCGTGATGCATATAAGATCATACACGGGAAAAACAAGTGTGAGAACCCAATACATCTGCTGCATTAGGATCGTGGACTCATTGAAATTGCTGGTCCTAGTCAACAGATTGCACCTCGTGTATTTTTATATATCCTGAAAACAGATTTTATGAGGTAGGCTCTTTATTTTTTTTTCCGCCTAATATCAGTTACATTATTTTTTGCTATTTATAATAATTTTCTTTAAGGCTATCACTGATAGCATCATCTTTTCATGATGCTATCACATCTGTATAATTTTTAAAAGTTAAAACATTGAAAAAAGAAAAGAGCGGTATAAAGGCCCATAGCAATCTGTTCAGGGAAGAACTGTAGAAGGCCACCCACAAAAAATATGCTAATGTAATTAAGTTTTATGAACACAGTATGTAAATTTAGATAATGTCTGGAAAAGCAGTACTTTGATCAGAGATACTACAGATTGATCCCAAAAATTTTTTGAGGGAAATTAAAACTATTACAAAAGTTCACTGTTTATATAAGAATTAATATAATCAATAATATTGGATGCAGTGATGAAAATAAATTATTAAAGACCCAGTCACCAATATTTGTGAGGGAATTGTGAGTATGCCATTTTGTTAGTAGTTTTTCAAAGGCAAATTTTGCCATGAAAAGACAAAATAAATGATTCTGAATTTAAGAGAGGTTTAAAAACCTTACGGAACACAGTTTGTTTGATTATTGTGCCAAATACAAAAACTCTATCACTTAATTTTCATGAACTTTCCCGAACTAGAGTTAAGTTTTGAGTCTAAGTAACAAAACCAGAGAATGGCTGAACCAGCAAGAAGTGGACTGTTCGGAAAATAGCTGGTGTCACCTCTCCCCGTAGGAAAACTGCTTGGTATTTGAGTTACACTCTGTGGAAGTTCACCATCGGTTGCCTGGTTGAGTGACTCTCAATGGAGATGTAATGAAGTCTATTTAGAGGAAGCTAGATGGGACCCTGCTACAAGTGGAATTGTTGGAAGGGCTTGAAGACAAGTTGTCTATTAATGATACTATTACTTTATGGAGGAGGGTAGGGGAAGAATTAGGACTGGCCTGTATATGCCAGAATAACCTTGTGTGAAGAACTGACTTTTGGAAGGGTGCTGTTTCAGTTTCAAATGTTTTTCTGTTTTGGTTTTGCTCTGATTTTTTATTATGTGTTTTATGTGCCATTTCTTACCTGGAACATAGCTGACTGCATCCTAACTGGGGCCTTAAGGTCTTCACCCATCTGTATCTCAGATTCATGTTCTTAAACGTATAATGTGACCTTTCTCCTCACTCCAGAAACAATCACTTAACAATATCTTCTTTCCCCTTTACCTGCTTCCTGCCTTTGTACATAAGCTCAGGGAATTTTTTTTTAATTTTCTCTTCCCAGGTAATGAATCTTGTATAGGTTTGACTATGTTGCTATGACCTATGATTCTTAGTATCTTGTTTTCCAAGGATATGTCAAAATGGGTGTTTGATTGAACATTTTAAGGACTTGCGTTCTGTTTCTGCTGAGAGAATAGTTAGAGTAGCTTTAAGTGGAAATCAAAAATAGAAGGAATAAAGAAATATTTATTATGTGAAGAAAATGATCACTCTGCAGTATAAACATCCTCTTACAGATTTGAAGGATATATTAGCAGCCTGGTTAAAAACAAAGTAATAAACACAGGCAGATGAGACCTCTTCTCTAGTAAAATGCCCTTGTTGCAGAACCATAGAATCATGTTTGTGTTGGAAGCGACCTTTAAAGTTCTTTTTGTCCACATCCCCTGAGATGGATAAGGACATCATCAAATAGATGGAGTTGCTCAGAGCCTCATCCAATCTGGTCTTGAATGTTTCAAGGCATGTGACCTCTACCACCTTTCTGTAAAACCTTTTCTACTGTTTTACCACCCCAATTTAATAAACTTCTCCCTTTTTTCTAATTTTAGTTGACCCATTTTTAGTTTAAAACCATTACCACCATGACCTATTTGCATCCCTGTAAAGAGACTGGGAAGAGTATATCACTCATAATGAAATTTAGTGCAACAGGAAGCACCAAAAGTAAGGACCTTTAGATGTTTGAGGAATCAGATTATGTGCACTATTAGCATGGGCAGTAACAAAAACTAAAGTTAAAAGGTGGAGATAACTACAACTGTTTTCTAGGGGGCAAATAAATCAATGCAAATGATCAGGAAGGAATTCCTTTCCCCTCTGTACAGCATTGAAGCAGGTAGGTTTGCTGTCTTTCCCTATTCCCTGCTGTATTCAAGATGAATTTATAGTTGATCTGCTATCGACCATGCTTGAAAATTAAATGATATTTTGAATTGTTGGCACAAGTAATTATTTATTTTCCCAGAAACTTGACTTGGAATGACTTGATAAATACTCTCCACTCTGACATTTCTTCTGCATTTTTTCTGGTAGTCTCTGGAAGGTGATAACATGAAAAGTACACAGCCTTTATCAAATATCTCTGAACATAGAAACTGATACTCACTTTGACGTGTTGGTGTTCTGAACCAGCAGTGGTGCTTCACACTAGTACCACACTGAGAAAAATGCAAATGTAGTAGCAGAGAAGTTGCCATAGGAGCAATAGCTGGACGAAAGCCTTGAGCCACTATTTGTAAAGTAGTTTGACAGAAATTTTAAGATGTAGAAGGCAGCATTGAAATCAGGGTATTTTGGTTGCAGTCCATCCTCCAATAAACCTGCTATAAATCTGCACTCTATCAGTTTATGTCACTGGGAGGCAGTTCCATTTGCGGTGTATACACACCTGTATTTCCAGGTGATTCATTCAGACTCACAAACTGGGACTCTGTGTAAGACTTGAGGATACAAAACCTTCCTGGAAGAAAATTCAGTAAAGCATAGTATTTCTGCCAAGCTACATATATTTTGGGGACGTGAAAACTATTGCACATTGAAAACATGGTGGAACACGAAGGGGTGTGAGAATCAAAATTTTTGATACATATGGTCTGGACAGAGCCATTGCATTTTTCTTGCTCCCTGAAGAGCTGAAATTTCTTGTCGCTTTTTACATTTTAAAATACACACAGAATTCTGGGTCCTGTGTATAATGAAAGAAATATAGAAGTTAAAGATACTAAGAAAGAAAGAAGATGACAGTGCAATGGCATTTTCTTTTTACCTGAATTGTGGATTCTGAGGACTTTTTGTGTCCAAAACTCTCTCACAATTAGATATACATACCCGCATACACATTGTGAAAGTAACTGAAATCAGTACAATACCCAGAGACCCGTGGGATAGTTTCTGTGGGGAGATGAGGAGATGCCATTTACTTCTGATATTTTTTAGTCTAGGGAACAAGAATTCTAATAAGCAGGATCAAAAGTGGAAAAGCATGCAAACAAACAGCCCTCCCCCCAAAAACAGAAACCCACCACAAACCGCCCAAGAAAATAACAAACAAGGAAAAAAAAGCAGTATTTCATAGGATTGAAACTCAGACTTCAGCCTGTATTTAACAAGAGCTAGAATCTCGTATTGTCTGAGAGCAGTTTATAGACCCACTAAACAGTCTTCTCTGCAGTGACTTCTGCTGGCCTGTGCTGAAGACAAGAAGAGTTCACTCCTGGTTCAGTGTGGTAACTAACCTGACAGTTACAGAAAACTAATCACACAGCTGTCTAGATCTTTCACATTTCTGTTTCCTTTCTTCTTAGCTAAATGCAATAAAAATAGGGTTCATGTTTTGATCCTAGTTTCTCCATTGTAAACTTGATGAAAAATTGTCACCAGTGAAAATGATTCTAAATTCTCATTGGTAAAACTCCTCAGTGAAATAAAAAAAAAAAATGTAGGATAGAATGAGGCATGTTGCTTACAAAGCAGTACATCTTTTATGACTTAACCCTGTTTCCAGAGGTAATGTACAGTTGCAATAGATCTATTTCTATACAATCATTTTTCTTTCCTATTTTTTTAATAAAAGGTGATTGCTAAGAAGTCAGACGACAATAAAAAAATGTTTACTTTTCTGCTAAGTATTTGGTGTATGGTGTATATAGTACATACTATATAGTATACACTTTGGGTTTTTTTTTTTCTCATAGCTGCAGGTGTACAAGGACATGAATATAAAATATTTGAAAGCTCCATTCACCATTTCTTTCTTGTGTTTAATTTTTATTCTTCATAGACCCATCTTCATGCAAGCAAGCAGATTTTTCTACGTCTTTCTATGTCTTTCCTTGAACTAAAATAAATGGAAAATATGTTCCTGATAAAAAATCAGAATTAATCTGTTATGCAATGAACAATATATGTGAAACTTTACAAAGCTAAAGGGTTTGGGTCTTTTCAGTTTAATGTGTTACTTTGAATTTCACCAGCCTGCCTATGGTTTTTATTATCAAAGTCTTTTTTAATAAAACTGTTTAATTACTAAAATTTAAAGCAACATTGATTTGGCAAAGAAGAATACTCTAAAACATATGTTTTGGAGCAAAAATTGTACTTTAGAAGTAAAAATTGTGTTTTATCAACTTTTTAAACCTTTGGATTAGTTTTCTTTGCTATACCTTTATGATTTTTTCCTCACGGTCACTGTCTTCTCAATCATACAGCTTTCAATGCTAAGGTGCAGTCTGGTCTAGCTGGAAGACAGTTGTCAGAGGAGGTCCTGTTTACACCCAGTTCTTTAGGCAACAGAAAAATGTCTTCTTAGTGAATTGGGACCATTCTTGAATAACATCTCCATTTATTAAGATGAACCTCAACACAAAAGATTTCCACCTTAAAATCTCATCACTACACAAGAAGGCAAAATATACTAAGAAAATTATTCCTAGTTACTATGAGCAGGCAGCACTTGGGACTGGCCAGCCCTGGAAAGCTGTGTGAAATGACTTGGACCTTTCTCATCCCTATTTGTCCCCAGTGTAAAGAGAGTATGTGGACTAGAATATGTTCATCATCAGCCACTTTCCTGTCCTTCCATTTAGATTGACTGAAAGTGGAAGTGGCTTATTTGGATGCATCAGGCTGATAGCTGTGGTATCTGAAAACCTTGATACACAGTTCCTGTCATGCTGGAGAGGTGACAATCTTCGGAGCTATGTCAAGGTGGGTACTCTCAGCCTGAGTTGTGGTTGGTAATAAGCGTTACCTTACTTTCTAAGAAGCTCAGCTTGCAATAAAGGTCTTAATCCTTATGAAAAGGGGAAATGTGAGTCAGAGAAGCAAAACATGTTGCTGGAGCTGCAAAGGGCTAATTTTGCATTTTGTGTGCAATACAGTACAGATAAAAAACATTTGAATGCATGCTTAAAGAACCCAAAGTGAAATTATGCCATCTGATCAGTCATAAGTAACGTAACTTGGATCTGAGTGTTTAAAATGACACTACTGGGGGCCCAAACTAAATCAAGGGATAAATTCAAATACTGAGCACATTCAAGAGAATCAGGATTTTTATATAAGTATTCAGTGAGCTGAAAAACATGTTAACTTCATTCAATAAATTATTCATTGTTACTAAGCTTTTTCAGCTCTAAAGCTAAACAATCAGGAAATATTTTTTAAACCCACATCTGAAAGCCAGAACAGATAAGCTTTTCCAAATAGAAACATTCAATCTTTTAAAATTAAAAACTAAACCAAACCAACCAACCAAACAATTCCCAACCACCAAATTACCAAAAAAAACTTCACCTATGTTACCAGCATTATTAGCATTTATTATTGCTGAATAGACTAAAGCCCTAAAAATACTTCAAAAATAAGTGTGACTGTCTTTTTAGCTGTAGTGGAAGAGTTATCGCTAGTGTGAAAAATTAATTGCACATAAGAACATCATTCAATGATTAGAAACATTGTAGCAAATATGATACTTTGCTTTGTCTTCTCTGCCATAAAACTTAAGTGTAAGCACCACTAATGCAGTTGCTAAAGCATTTATCATTGTATCAGATTTTAAAATAATGTGTGCGGCTGAGTAATTAAATGATACAACACATATTTATTTAAAATGCCACTTAGTAGAGTAACATAACTACTAAAAAATGGGGGGAAGAAAGGAAAAGCGGGAAAAATATTCATAGTGCGACGTACTAACATATAGCAGGTTTGATGACAAGAATACTCAGCAGCATTTCTATAAATCAATTGAGCCACTCTGTTTTCGAATAATAGGGGTAGCAAGACACTATGTTTCACTTACAACACAAGCAGTGCTGTAATGGGCCCTTGCAGAGTCAAACAATTTTTAGGAGAGCTGCCATTTCCACTGCAAAGTTCACTGTTCATGGTACGGACCAGGATTATTTTAAGTTCTCAGCAGTTTTGAAGTCCAACATGCAACTTACTGGGTCACATATATGAGAAAGATTCATTGCTCATTGCCACAATAGGACAAAAACTAAATGCACATTAATGCACCAATAGTTAAACAGCTTAATTGTTCACACACCATTATTAAAAATTAGGTTTAAAAACCCCACAGAACAACAACACAAAAAACCATGTTCTTTAAAACCATTCTGCTAGTCCCTGTAATAGCAATAAGATACTTGGGAATAGCAGCAGGAGAGGAATTTTATTTCCTAGTTCTATGTCACAAGGTTAGCAAGAGACTAGTACTTGTCTCTTGGCAAAGGCAGGTCACTGTTCGTTCCATTGCTAACTGCTATATTCTCTTTCTTCTTTTATTTGGTTTAGAAAGACAATGCATTTACACACCCAAAATGCGACTATAACATAGAGTATTTATTAAATAAAACAGCAAGGAAGACACAGGGTTTGGGATTTGAACCTGCTGAAATTATTCTGCCCTTTGCTGGCCATGCCTGTCACTCTGTGTTCCTGAGAACATGCTATGCAAGAAATCACACCGTGGCTGCCTACACAGAGAAGCCAGAAAGCAACCAAAAGGCAATGTGGTAGCAACAGCTCTCCTTCAAGGAAGGAAAACAGGGAGGAAGGAAGCGAGGTAGGAAAAGGAACACAGGAGTTTTATATGGAAATGAAGCATTGAAAAGTAGGGTGGCACACGTTTAAGATGCAACTGTGATGCGTCATGGTTTTGGACAGGCTGGTGCATTAGAGAGGAAAGAAGCAAACTGATAAGTGTATGCTAGCAAAGCAAAGTACCAGCACTGCATGAAGAAATGTGGTGGTCTTGTCTGCTGTAGTACTTGGGTATTTGACTACTTGCAGGCTAATGACTGACTTTTAGCCCTTTGCTAACTCCTTGTACTTTGTGTCAGCTGTGCTCATGTCTTGCCCCAATGTTAAATTTATAAGTGATATTTGAAGGCACACTGACAAGCAGAAAAGTCCTGCTTGACTTTGGGGTATACACTAAAAATGAAATTTTGATTCTGTAGTTTTTATTCATGATTCCATGCGTATAGAGTGCATATACTTTTAAAGTACTTACTTATAATTAATTAGGAAGATTATTGAGGAGAATCTATTACAAAATTTGATTGCAGGGTTAAATCCAGTAAGAAAAGTTTGGAATCTTTCATCTAAGCTAAATTTGAAATCCATAAGTGTCTCTAAATGTAGTAGGGGCAAAATACTAACAAGTTCAATTATAACTGTGTTTATTTATTCCATCTGTGATCCTATTCAATAGTTCATGTGAAACAAGACAAACTGTAAAGGGGTATCAATATTTACTTCCTTTTCATTCTCTTGCTGTCTTAAAATTGTGTTTCTGAGTAGTAAGTAAAAAATCTGTAAACATACCTCAGTAGGTAGAATTTTCCTTTTTTTACTCGTGTATTTGTTTGCCCCTTGAAGTTTTTAAGCAGAAGTTTAGAAAAGAGTAGAACATTTCCTGTATCCAGCTGTGATACCATCTTTGCAGCAATGATGCAATGATCAGGAGTTCAGAATGAAGGACTTCTTTCTACAGCTACTATTTCCTCATAATGGATATTTAAATGCATGTATGTATGTACTATTATGTATTTAAAAGCAAATCCTGCTTATTTTTTGGTTTTCAGATGTTTGAAAGAGACTAGGAAATCTTTTATGCTGTCTTGATAATTGCTGGTTAAGCAGATAAAAGACAAAAAACCCGATGCTTAGAATCCATACCTCAGTTTTGGATTCCTGCTAGCCAGGAGGAATTTTAATGTAATTCTTACATTAAAATCCCCCATTCAACCAGAACATAAAGGTATAAATAAGTTAATAATTTCCAGTTGCTTAGCTGTTTCAATTCAATAGATCAGGAAGAATACCAAATCATCAGCAGCATTACTCATGATTGCATTAGGGCCTCCGGTTCTCTAAAAGTGTGTTTTAAATGCATAAACCACCTGTCCTTGCACAAAGTCTGGGATTCCAATGGAAAAAGATATTTAGAAAAACAGTTTGACAATGGCATTTCCATTTGTGAAAAATTCAGTCTCCTTTTTCATCTCACTTTTCTCCTTTTGAGCTACATTTAGCTTGAACTTCATATGGAGAGGCAACACTGTCCTTTAATGAATAAGGCTGATACTAAATGTTTGTAAATTAAGCTGCAGAGTGGCAGATTTCCTCTGAGGATGTTATAGAACAATTAGTTAGTTAACATCTGTGGGTATTGACTTTATTTAGCTGTTTTGGTGCTGTTGAGTTGAGAGCGATCACATGAGCTACATGTTGTTTTACTTCCTGCCTTGTGCTAATGCTAATAGCTTCCAAAAAAAAAAAAATCTTACTTTACTAAATAGAAAAGTTCTCTTTCTAGAACGTTCATGTCGCTAACATCTAGCCTTTCAGACCTGAGGAACAAATCCAGCAAGAGGAGTTTAAAATGCAAAGTATGGGAAAACATTAAAATAAATGCTTTCTTGCGTGGTGGTCCCAAGGCACTCAGTTTCTTGAGGGGAAAAAAAAAAAGGCAAAGGACAGATTTTATCAGGAATATATTTTACTGGCTAATAAACTTTGTGCAGTTAAACTTTAGCAAGGATTTTACCAAGTCTAAGCACTGTGTCTGGCTATTTTATTATCGTAACAAAATTTATATTCCAAGTGTGCAGGTGTCAGTGTTCCGTTGTTGGATTTGGAGCTGGAACAGTATGGTGGAATGACAGAATTGCCAGAAGTCCAGTTTTACTTTAATTCGTGTCCTGTTCTGAGATTGTGTTCACAAAATTTGGTCAGGACCATTGCCAGTGAAAAATAAGTGGAATAACTCACAGTTTGGTACTTAGAATTATATCACTCCTAATTTTGCCTACTGCTTCTCTAAATTGGCCATGAAGTTTAACTTTCTTTAATGAACAGTAATTTAAATCCAAACTATGTGTATTTATGGTACATTTTTTCCTGTCTAAATTTAGATTGGAATCTACAGCAGCCTCAGAAAATGCACAAATAGGAACACAAGACATCAGGTGCTGGAGGGGGAAAGCAAAAGATTCTATTTATCATGTGCCTGCAATCACTGCTGAGTGATGTATAGTAATTAAAAGTTGGTTGGTTTTTCGGTTTTTTTTAATTGTCAGCCTTCTGACACTGGAAGGAAAATTGGTGACAAGATGATGGATCAGTTTCACCATACTGGCTTGTTGATTCAACAAACCTGAAGTGGATATTGGCATTTGTCATTCAGCTTTGGACCCCTACAGACTCTTGCTGCTGATTAGTCAAATACTTCACCTCCTTGTAATTATTGTTTCAACAGTGGAGTTTCCAAGACATTCTCAGGGGAACAAACTTTTACAGCATAACTGCAAAGAAGTGCTACTTAGTACCAGTTGAGTGAGAAGAAGTAAGCACATGGGAAAAGACAAGAAATCAATGGCAATATTTGAGCATCTTAACCCTGCTGGCCCTTGCATGTTAATAGATTATCTATGCGTTGCTTCCCCAGAAGAAAGAAATTAGAATGATTAGCATTTTCTCTTTATCTACTGAAAGTCACAAATTGGAAAAATGTTTGCTTGAATTTTTGTTTATTCCCTTCAAAAAGCTGTGAGGCTCCCTGTGAGGTCAAGAAAACCTCTCATCATTTGCACTTATTTCTCAGGCTTTACTTCCAGAGAATTTTCTAATCATCTACAGGCAGTCTGTTTTATGAAGGTTAAAGGGAATTTAGTCAGGTAAAGGAGATTAAAATTGAAGAATCTTTCTTCTAACTGGAATAATAGATAACAAACACACTTGCATGCATTGAAATGGACCAGGTCCTTCCACAAATGGTATTTCACTATTAAAAAAAGAAGTCTTCCATGGCTGTAGCTGAGATTATAGACTAATATGACATGATTGCAATGTAGCAGGATTTGGGATATTCTGATAGAGCAGCTGAAGTCTACCAGAAAGGACTGGAAAAATCTTAAGGTCACGTGACCTCTAAGTTGTGCAGGGGAGATGTGTATGAGGTTTTGTTACATGTGAGAATATTTGTTGTGATATGAGAAACGTTGCGTGATATTTTGCCCAGAGCTTTCCCAGTAATACAAAATTTTAAGCTGCACAAAACTTTGCAGAATGAGAAAGCAAAGCTGGAAACCCCCTCATGTGAGGGGAGCTGCCAAAGACAGAGAAAAATAGAATAAAAGAGTTTCAAAGCGACAGTAAAGTACATCCTGTGTATGTCAAAAATTGGAGAGGATTTCATTCATCTCCAGACAGGCTGTACATGGCATTTATATATTGTGCTGCAAAATATCGTCAAGGCAGTTAGATTAGATGCCTGTATGAGACCACAATTGCCAGTCAGTGACTTCAAGAGTATTAAATAGGAAAGATCACCAGAAACTGTTGTGAAATTAGCATGAATTTCAATATATAAAACAAGTAAATCAAATTCTGGAAGGCGGAAAACTTGTAGAAAAGCAGCTATGAAGGAAGAGATCTGAAGCGTTACAATAAATGACAGGATGGACATGAGTAACTATTTTGTAAAAATATTTCTCTTTCAAAACAAACAAAAATGAGGTCTGTAACCAGTGCATTATTAGGGATGTCTCATCTGAGCCACTGCACTTTAAGTGCCAAAGAGTCTAGAGCAGTCTAACAAATCAATAGAGTTCTAGAAAACATGACCAATAGGAAGACTGTGAATAAATAGGTTTTTTTTTTATTCCAGAGAAAAAAAAAGGAGTAAGTGAGAACAGTCATGGGAACATTACCAAGGTGGGCATAAAAGCATACCAAGGTGGGCATAAAAGCATGCCAAGATGGGCAGGGAAAAAAAATTAAAATTAGATACTAGGGAAAATTTTCTAACAAAAGGAGCAAAGAAGCATAGGGGCGTAATGGTGTCGTCACCAGGTGAGTTTAGCAAGCACTTATTGAACCGGAATGATGCGGAAAAAATTAGTCTTGCCTTATAACAAAATGGCAGATCAGATGTTCTGAGGTGCCCCTACGTCTGACTTTTCTGTTCTCTTAAAAAGAGGAAGTCATCTTAGATGTCTTGGATGCAGCACTCAAAGGGATATTAAGTTTCCTGATGACACTAAATTGGGAGTGGCTGTTGACTTCCTGGAAGGCAGGGAGGCCCTGCAGAGAGACCTCCACAAATCAGAGGGCTGGGCAATTACCAACTGTGTGAAGTTTAACAAGGAAAAGTATTGGCTTCTGCACCTGGGATGGGGCAACCCTGGATGTACAGAGAGAAGGGACAAAGGGGTATGAGATACTGGAGAACAGCACCATCAGAAGTGACCTGGGCGTCCTGGTCAATGGCAACATGAACATGAGCCAGCAGTGCCCTGGCAGCCAGAAGGGCCACTCGTGTCCTGGGGGCATCAGGCACAGCATCGCCAGCTGGGCAAGGGAGGGGATTGTCCCACTCTGCTCTGCACTGGGGCGGCCTCACCTTGAGTGCTGGGGGCAGTTCTGGGTGTCACAATACAAAAAGGGCATGAAGCTGTTAGAGAATGTCCAAGGGAAGGCAACAAAGACGGTGAAGGGCCTTGAGGGGAAGCTGTATGAGGAGTGGCTGAAGTCACTTGGTCTGTTCAGCCTGGAGAAGAGGAGACTGAGGGGAGACCTCATTGCAGTTACAACTTCCTTGTGAGGGGAAGAGGAGGGGCAGGCACTGATCTCTGTGGTGACAGTGACAGGACCCAAGGGAATGGCCTGAAGTTGTGTCAGGGGAGGTTTAGGCTGGATATTAGGAAAAGGTTCTTCACCCGGAGGGTGGTTGGACACTGGAACAGGCTCCCCAGGGAAGTGGTCATAGCACCAAGCCTGACAGAGTTCAAAGGGTGTTTAGACAATGCACTCCGGCACACGGTATGACTTTTGGGAATGGTGCTGTGCAGGGTCAGGAGATAGATTTGATGTTCCTTGTGGATTCCTTCCAACTCAGCATATTCTGTGGTTTTATGTCAGTGCTTTGAGCAATAGTGGAGAGAAAAAAGAAGATATTACCTGTGACATTTTCCTATCTAAATGATTTATGTGGCTTCTGCTACACTAAGTAATCTTAATAAAATACAGTTATTATTCACATATTCTATATGCATACAATTTTACTGTATGATTAAAATTAAATCTAACATTATAAGGAGGAATGACCTTTGAAAAGAATGAGACTAAAAAACCTAGCTAGAAGGCATTTAGTAAAGATATTTCTTAAAGAATACAAAATTTAGACTTTTTAAACTTATATAGCAACAAAGTTTCCTTTCTCCTTTTCAGCACCTTGTCATTTCCCCAGAAGCATTTCCTTCCCCACCTGATTTTGCCTTTTCTTTTTTAATCTGTTTTGTTGTTGTTTTTGTTGTTTTTTGCTTGTTAGTTTGTTTTCAACTAATACTTCTGAAGGTCTCCAGCCTCTGCATTTTTCTCTTAAAAAAATGACACCACCTTTTTCACATACCTTTTTTGATTACCCTAGCTTAGGGAATGTTTGCTATTGCTGCTGCTATCTCCTTAGACAGACTATTCTCTCTGTGATAATCTGGTAAATGATAGTGATTTAGAAACATTTCTGATGGAGTTATATCAAAAAGGGGTGCAACTACTAAAAAAAAAGCTAATATTTTTAGTTTGGGTTTTAATTCTTACTGCCTGTTTTTCCTCTCTTCTTTTCTGAGAGATTCTTGCTTGTTATTTTTGTTTGCCTTTTCCTGCTCCTCTGGATCTCTTGGATGTTTTCAGCAGTGTAACTGAAGTAGAGGTGACAAATGGAAGACAAAAAAATCAGGAAGTTTTATTCTTTTCCGAGAATCATTCCAATGCCGCCAATCAAACTACTTTGGAAAAGGCTGACTAGGAAATTCTTCCAGTCCAAATGCATACATATGTGCATAAGCACACAT
The DNA here is from genome assembly GCA_013397755.1 of Cnemophilus loriae. NCBI lineage: Eukaryota > Metazoa > Chordata > Aves > Passeriformes > Corvidae > Cnemophilus > Cnemophilus loriae. Next base: position 347,237 of record VZTF01005725.1, on the reverse strand, counting down.
TCTTCTTGGTAGTTTTCTTGGTGTTAATAGAAAAACTTTTTTTTTTTTTCATTTTTAGCTGACACAAGTCCTTTACCTTCCTCATTCAGCCTTGCCCAAAGTTTTTTTCTCATTTTGGGCCATGCATTTTTGCTGAACATAATTTACTTCAGCCAACTGGTTGCCGGTTAACAAACCTCCTTTGTGCCTGGAGGAATGGAGTCAGGTTTTTTCCCCAGGACCTGATTCTGCTACCGGCTCATTTTCATGTATGCCTCCACATGAATCTTCCCATCGTCAGGAAACTGCCTCCTGAGAGGCGGTTGTGTCAGGTACTTGACTTATTACGTGTAGTACACATCTGGAAAGAAATCCATGTTACAAACACACTCTTCTCTTTAACACATGAATCTGTGCACACATGAGCAGCATGAAAGTCATTTCAGATGAGACACTGGAGTAGGCCATTAGTATTATCCGGCTAGGAAAGAACATGTTTGTGAATACTGCATTATACCTATTGCAACAGGTATGAAAGAAGATGGTAGAGAATTAAATATGTGAGATGCAGGTTCATTTGGACATTGCACTTGTCATGAACATCTGCACAGTGCAACAAAGATTTTCAAAATAAACACCAAAGTTTAAGTGCATCTTTTCCATACCTTTCTGTTCCTCCACATTATTTCATTAAGATCATATTAAGTTCTCAACAAACTATTTGTGAACCATAACCATCCCATGCCTCAGTAGATAGTTTAATGGCTGACACCTTGAGTGAGGCTTTCTCTCTTTATGTTCTCCAGTTCTGGGAAGCTACACCAGAACTATCAAAACTAACCAAATATTTGCCACATAGGTTTGCAAAAAAGTATATTGTGATCCAGTCTTCTGGTAGCAGAAATGAAATGGGTTCTTTCCATTTTTTCTCGGGGGGGGAATCTATCCATAGGTAGCATATATGAATCAAATATTTAAAAAGTAGATAGATAACTCGCCACCCCTGACTGCACCCAAACCTCCACCAGATAAGAGAATATAGTAGCAGCTGTCTGGGTCAAAACTCTCTGAAGAGGAAAATGTGGGATAAACAGTCACATGCTGCAGTATGTCTTCTGGGTGTGAGCAGAACCCACATAAGATTACTCACTATTACAGTGTGTAGGGCAAGTTACACAACAAATCTGGTATGATAGATGTTTTAAGCAGTTCATGTTCATTAAGTGTTATTCAAAGAACTGTGAAATTGTACTGTAAGAGTCTGATGGCTTGGAGGAGCTAGTCAAGAGAATCCTACCAACTGAAATTTGTGTTAGATCAGTCCGTAGTATACTTTTCATGTTTTCTTCTCATGAGATCTATTTTCAAAGTTTGTCCTTGTGATGGATAAGTTAATTACAATCATGCAGACACCAGGTTTGGAGTTAGAAATTCTTTGAAATTTCTCTTTTTCTGCATCCACTGCGCAATGGTAAAATAGGCTTTGTACTACCTTGCTTTAAAAATCAAAGTATGCCATGTTGAGAGCGGTGAGATTAGAAGGATTTGTCTTGTTGTTATGAACAATTTTATTAATGTTTCCTATTTTAGAAAGTCATTTAGACATGGTATGCTTAAGCAATATAAAATGACCATACTTGTTAAGATTAAACAGAGCCGACTTGAAGTTTTGGAACAAAACAGAATGGAAGAAATTAAGAAGAAAGGGAAATAGAAAAATAGAAAAGTAGAAAATAGAGGAAGGAAGGTGATGCCTTACGATTTTAGCTTGTATATTTTTCATATATTTTTAATCCTGCACTCCTTTAGTGTATAACTCTAACCACCATATACAGTGCTAGCTACTGTCTTCACATTTTGGTCAGACAAAGCAATTCCTCTCCAGGCCTAGGAATCAAGGATACCTTACTGTCTCAGGCCTTGAGAAGTGTAAACAAAAGTGAGTTGGAGGCGAGCAAACTTGGGGTAAAATGACTTCATTACCTGAAGCTGTAATTGGAAGATTAACCCCCAGTATGCAAATGGACCAAACTTATAAAAGTGTGAAAACTCTTGACCAGTTGTCCACTTTGAGTGTAGCCCCTGGGAGTGCTTCGGNGGAAGGAAGGAAGGAAGCAAGGAAGGAAGGAAGGACTTTGTCATTCTTTTAATAAAAATGTTAGCTTGTTTGTTTGATTTAAAATATTTCTGTTTGTTGATGAGCTTATCTCAGGCTTGTAGAGGGGTATCATGTACTCTAAGACATGGTTTCGGGAGATAAAACTGAGCTGTCAGGGATCAGGCCTGGTTCTGGTGCCTCTGGTAAACGGAACTGCTCTTCCCAGTCCCCTACAGATTCCTGCAATGACAAGGTTGAACACAAATTGTTCCTTCACCCGTCCCCTGTATGGCTGCATGATCTTTCCCGTAAAATGGGAGCACGCAACACATTGTCAGGGCTCGGGGCACCTGTGCTGCAGAGAGGTAAACAGCTGTGCTGCAGCACTGCCATTTGTGACTAGTGCTGTCTGTCAGCAAAGCACAAGAGGCTGTGGTAGGCCACAGTTCAAATGGTAGTTCAGCTGGGAATGGACTCCAGCGACGTGCTGAAAGCTGTCATGAGAGGCATTAGGTGGGGCTTTTCAGGACAGCACAGCAGCAGGGCAAAATTTTTCATCTGTATATTTGCATACTCCAAGCTTCTCAATATCAAGCAACCGGCCAGAAGTCATGAAGAAAATATTTTCGTCACGCAATTCATGAATTCATGAATACATTTAGAACCAGAAGTTTTACATCTAAGACTGTGGGAATCTGAAACTGACCCTAAAATATAGCACAGGAGACCTAAACTTAATTTGGTAAGGGGAACAGCTGCTCTTCTCTCCTAAAATGCCATCAAGATTAATAATTCTTGGAACAATTTAAGACTCAAGCCCCATATTTCTTCCACTTAATAGGAATCAACTCATCTTCCCTCAGCAATTTTCCCCGGGAAGCATTGGATTTTCAGCCTATCCTATTGCTTAATACCTAGGACTTGGACATGTATAAGAAAATAGGAATGGACTATCAGAAAACTTGCTATAGCATGGGACAGTGCTCTCCATTTTCAGAGAAGGAAGTTCCAGGTTCTTCATGGGTTCACTTCTGTCATGGGGCAGCATGAAAAGATGCTGCTTTGGGTCCAGTGATGTCTTACTTCTCTAACACAACAGATCCAGAGAGCAAGAGGGAGTGAATAGCCCCTACTGGGGCGGAGCCACAACAAGCAGTGGTTGTTTGCCATGCAGAAAGAGTGTGCAAAGCAGGTAAAACTGGTGGATCATTCCTCTGCAATACAGAATCAGTGAAATAAATAGGGTTGCATTATCATTACTGTGCTAACGGTGCAGTATATTTAAAAATTATCCTGCCAATTACTTTGACTAATATGGAAAAGGGAAGAGATTTCTGGGCACTGTGTCTTTTGTTGACAATGTTGTTGTCTGCACTATTGTATTCATTACCCAGCATGCAACAAGCCAATAATTACACACTCTAGAGAGACATTGATTATTTACTTCAGATTTGCTCAGGCCTAGGTGTTCTGTGATTTTCCACAACTCAAACATGATGACAGGATTTTCTACACCATTATTTATTTTCAGAATTTCAGGATTAGTAACTTTCCAAATACAGCCCTTCTATTATTGTTGGTTAGTAGTTTCCATGGAAGTTTTGTAATCGCAGCTGTCTTATGCCCAAGGGAAAGATCCTTACTTGGACAGGGATCTTTTTGACCTGTAGGTGTGATTTTTGGTATTATAATGAAGATAGTTCAGCTAAAGGATACATGAACCTTAAGTCTTTTGCCAAGTTAGCAATGGGGGGGTTATACATAGACACAGAACAACATCTTGATTTACTGCATTTACTGATTTCAGGATATACTTGACTAAGGGATGCTACATGTTTTTTCCCATGATGAAGTGTCCTTTCTTGCTGATTAGGAAAGTCTTAATTAGCCAGCTTAAATTGTATAAGAAACATTCTGTTCTAAGACAATTTTGACATATTACGTATTTTGCAAAAACATAACACATTATCATTACTTATCAGCTCATGTCTTGCTGGAACCACAGGAGGGAAGATCCAATATCCACATCCACCTTATTCAAAATAATATAAAAGCTAATCATTTCAAAAGGAAGGGGAAAAAAATACAGCTTGGGAAAGTAAAACAAAGAAAGGAAAAGTAAAGTAAAAGCTAAGAAAAATTTAAATTGCAGTATCTGAATGAAAAATAAGATACATTCACAGTAGACATCATTCAAGCCAATGAGGTCAAGAAGGATTTGTTCATATAAAATATTTGAAATCTTGAGATTATTTCCTTTGAACAGAACAACGAATTTGGTGAGATGAGTAAATGAAAACATGATTTTTAGACCAAAATAGTTAAATAGTCAAGGTATTTAGTTTGGTTTTCACATTAAAAATGGAATTATAGGACAAAAGAAAAATTCAGGAATAAAAAGAAGGTTATTAAAGAATTCAAGTTTGGGGTGTACATTGACCTGTGGCTTAGGAGGTCAAAAGAATAAGCTGGCAGAGGAAACACGATGGGATTCCAGTCAATTCCTTCAGAAGTCAATAAATGTCCTTCCATTTATGTCAGCGGGAATTAAATCCAGTTCTCAGACAAAATGACAAAGAAAACAAAACTGAAAGAATATACAATGAAAAGAAAAAAAAAGTTGTACGAAACATGACAGAGCACAAGGTGCTTCGAGGACACAATGCATTAATAAATGGGCAGACCTGTGTCTTTGCCTTTGACAGGCACTATTATGCTAAATGATATGCTTAAATGATAAATGACAGATTATTTTCCGTATAATTTCTGTAATCTAAAGTAATTTAAGACAGTTTCTATTAGCACTAATTAGATGTACAAGCATCTTTCTGAAAAGCTGGCAGTCACATAGAATCATAGAATCATAGAAAGTTGAGCCATTAGAAGGGGCCTTAAAGACCATCTAGTCCCAACCCTCCTGCCATTGACAAGGATACTTTTCACTAGAACAGGTTGCCCAAGGCGTTGTCCAATCTGTCCTCGAACACTGCCAGATTTGAGGCATCTGCAGCTTCTCTGGGCAGCTTGTTCCAGTGTCTCACCACCCTCACAGTAAAAAAATTCTTCCTAATATCTTTCCTCTTTCAATTTTTACACTCTTCTCCTGTTCTATCATAAAGCTTTCAATCTAACTGGTATATGAATCCTCTTCTTTTCTTCTTTTTATTATAAATTATTTATGTCATATGTTTTAAAATTAAGCACGGACTTTAAAATAAATACAGTCTAATTATCTGATCTCCAAATTCATATCACATTTGGGCTTTTTCCTATTACTAATATTTTTTAATGAATTACCACTCTAAATTACAGGCAATTTTCTACATAATTGTATATTTCTATTATAGAATTGAAAAGAACCCCATCAACCTATGAAAGCTATTGTTATTGTTACAAGGCATACCTTGGGACGTAATGTATTCTGAACATTAATCACACCTGCCATATCACATGCTAGTTATTTAAAAATGTTGCCAGCACACTGCTAATTCTAAGCTTCCTGAAAATCAAGTGTTTGTCCAAACTCTACCTGCTGATTCCCTCATGTTTATATGTAGCACTAAAATAAGAACAAAGCCCTGTGGTACATTTCCCTCCAAAACCAACCATATATTCCTGTTGTTTGTGATTTCACTTAGTAAGCAAGCAGGATGATACTCCTAGTATTTCAATCATCCTTTGAAAATACTCTATTAGAAGACATGTTTGACATAAACTGGTGCACTTCTGTCACCCACTGAGTTCACTGGTGCTTCAAACAAGCAGTTAGCTTCAATCGTCCATGCAGCAAATGTTGCAGAACCGAGACCAGAAATCAGTCAAAACAAAATGAAAGAGTCAGAACTTACCAATGTCAATGGTTTCCATGGCTTCTGGACTAGTTCCAAAAAAGCTAAATATTCTCTGAAGTAAAGAGGAGTTTGCAGTTATGTGGGAATTGAAAGCTGGGTTTTAAACATGTTCTTTTTTTTCAGTGGTAGAGTTAACTATGAAAGGAACATTAGCTCATTCCTCTTAAGAACATTTTATATCTTCTATATTGAAATAACCAGCTTATAAGTTTTAAGAGTTCTTTCCTATTATTTAGACCAAGTGGTGCTTTAATTTCTTTTACATTTTAAATAAATACAAGAGCTATTGCTGCATTTCAATATTTTGAAATTAAAAATGAGAAAACAAATATGAAATTAGCTCTGATGAAGTTAACTTGTTTGTACTGCACTACATTGTGCATATTCCATGGATAGGTGTGAATCACAGAATTGTTAGAGTTGGGGGAAATCTCTGGAGATCATCCCATCCAAACCCCCCTGCCAAGGCAGGATCACCTGGAGAGCTTACACAGGAACGTGTCCAGGTGGGTTTGGAATGTCTCCAGACAGGGAGACTCTACGACTTCCCTGAGCAGCCTGTTCCAGTGCTCTGCCACCCTCAGTGTAAAGAAGTTCTTCTTCATGCTAAGGTGGAACTTCTTATGTTTTAGTTTATGGCCATTGTTCCTCAGTCTGTCTCTGGGTACCACTGAAAGGAGTCTGGTAGCATCCTCTTGGCACCCACCTTTGAGATATTTATTTACATTAATGAGATCTCTCAATCTTCTCCAGACTAAACAGGCCCAGTGCCCACAGTCTATCAGAATATCCCATAAAATATTAAACAGTGGTAAGGCAAACCTTACATTTCAATTAGGATGGAAAAATAGAACCCTCTATGATATATGACCAAGTTATTGTTGCTAAATTTATCAGCCAGAGTTGGTGAAATTCCATTGATGTTGGATTACTACATAACAGGAACAATTTCCTCAATTTTTTTGAGCTTTTCAACAGCAAAAAGAGCCTAAGGAAAAGGGTGATCAAAATACACCAAGGAAATGTACTCTAAAGACAAATTAAATGTGCCATTTATGCTTTAAAAGCTTCTAATTTGCTTTAATGATAACTATGCCTTTGGTTGAATGATCAAATCTCCAAGTGGAGTTACTTATGCTCGTACACCTACATGCAGCTTGGAAGTATTTATACTTGTTTGTTCTATTTTACATTTTTAAATCTCTAGTTTTAAGAAGTTTTTCATTCACTGAGATACATAAATGAGAGCGGCATTTGTAACAAGTTATATCGAAAATCATCTGCAAGAAGACGCTGTCATAAAAATGCTGAATCAAGAATTTATGGCTTTGTGGGGAAAAGTGTAAACTTTTCTTTTCTTTCTTTTTTCACAGAGTAGAGCTGCTGAACAGCCTGCTGGTGCTGTGATGAAGAGCTAACCATCCTGGGCCAGCTCAGACATCCACTACACCTACTTTTAGATGAATAATCAGTTTTGTTGCTGTACACTGCAATCTGGAAAATCACTATGAAAAAAATCCAACAATGTTCCTTCAAAAAATTGCCTTTTTATTTTTGTAGCAGCTGTGCATCAACATCTTTTATTACAGAAATGAAAATGCAATACCTTCTGCCACTGTTTTCTGTGTTGAAGATCTGGCTGTAAACCAAGAGAAGGTTGAGGTATATAAGAGAGATTTATATGTTATGTTTTACTCACAAAAGCATGATAGTTATCTTTACTTTTCAGCTGCAAGCGCCTTCTAGCTGTTTGCTCACACACCATGCAAAATAATGACTTACAAATAACTTTTAGTGCACAAAGTACCTGGGAATAGACAATGGGAATTTTATTCCCATTATTCCTAAGTGAACACACATCTCCATATAATTACCATATATTTATTGTATAAGGCCATAGGTCACAGAGCATTTCCTATGTAGACCACAGGGTCAGTCATTCAAATCTTGCCTAATCAGGAGCATCCACTGCTGTCTGATGACTGTATGAGACTCAAAGGACATGAATAGTTGAAGGAATCCATAATCAAATTTGGTGTTTTCATGTTTACGTTATCATCTGTAGAGTCCAGAGCCTCTTACCTCTTGCCTTTGTTTATAACATTTTGCAATTTTAAACACCTCATATGAACAGCTATAGCGGAGGCAAATTACTGCAAAAGTGAAGTAACGATCTAGATCAGGAAATAGAACAAAGCCATTATTCTTCTTTAAAGAGCAGCTGCAAAACTCTGGCACAGAGCTATGGCAACTGTTAGATAGAATAGGTGCAGAAGACAACTGAGTGCTACAGAAATGGTTAATGCAGTCCACACAATGCGACATCATGAAAATCTTGGAAACTTTTGTTGTTTAAGGCTTTTATCCTTCCTTGTTAGGTGTATCATAACCTACCACAGATCTAAGAGAAGAGAAGCAAGGTTAACTAGTGAAAGGATTAGTTCACCTACATGAAGTAAGCATCAAAGATATTGTGCTCTTCTCAGAATAATTTTATTACACAGTTGTTACTTTAACTTTTCAGTCCAGAAAGGCATGTGAATGAAAACTCTGGATTTTAGGCTTTGTAAAGAACTTTGGGAAAACCATATGACATTGCCTTCAGAATTCATAATTTAAATGGCTGGTTTTGAAAGCATGTTTCAGTCCTAGATGAAGCTGAGTCCACAGACTGCATTTCATCACCTTTTCTGTACTTCAGTACATAGGTTTTCTACTTATAAAGCTCATGACATAACATGTCAAGTCAATTCAAGTGGCGCTAGGAGACTATTCTTTTGGGCCTTCGCTCTTTTCAGCTGTTATTTCTCTCTTCTGAACACCTTATCTTTATGCCAGAGAACTCTTGTCTGTAGTGCTCATTTTCTTGCGTTTTACTTTATGGCTTCATATCAGGAGAGATCCTTCAAAAGCTGTCATTAGGAAAAACAAACCAGCAGCAAATCCTTTTTTTTTTTTGTATGTGTGTACTAAAAGTATTATATAAAATCATAAAACCAGAAAAAGTTGAAGTTCTGAAGGGATAGAAAAGGTTCAAGAGCTTTCAGGGAAATCCTTGCTGTGCCTGCTTCTAAAACTACAGGCTGGTAATGATTTCATACAAACCCACACATTTTTAAAAGAAAATTGTCCTTTCAGTTATGAAACATATTTAATAGCAAAGGGATTAAAAGAAAAAAGGAAAATTATTGTCAAGAGCAACTGCAAAGATGACCAAAGCATGAATCAGTCTTTACTAACATCAGACTAACAATCAGCTGCTTATTTTGTTTGTTTCAGTTCAGGTGAGAGGGATGCACTTGTCCAGGGTGAATGTCCCAAAACACCTTTTTTCATTATTGAAATGAGTATCTGCAATTAACTGGATATCACTATACACCATGAATGTCTTCTGCTCTGCACCTTTCTTGTAGCTTGTTTCTGTTCTTTGCTTTTTATTGACTTCTGCTCCAAATCCATTAGTGCCTTGGTTTAGGATTCTTTCAGTTCCCCTTTTCTCAAAATGTGCCCTTTCTGATGTCAAATTTCTGCTTCACATGAAGGCATTTAGTTACGAATTTGCACAGAACATCCCTATTTTGAGGTACTTTCTTGTAGGATGCCACCTCTGTCCAAACCCAAACTACTCCATGTGATTAGGTAGAATTTTCAACAAAGGAGAACTTTCAAATCTTCCAAACATCCTTGCCCACTGACATCGTCTGTTTTTGGAACTGCATGGGGCTCATATATCCCTTAGCAATAGTCGGTGTTGATGCCCTCAGGAGTACGTAGAATGTAATGGTTATGATTTTGAACACTTGATGTGATTAAAGGTTTCGAAAGAAACTTGCATTTCCCAGACCACCATCCTCACTTCCAGGAATAGTATTTTCACGTAATTCTTAGACAGTCCTGTTAGGTTCCTCTGAACACCAGCTGATACTCAGTAACCCTCCCCAGTTTTGCCTAAATGATACATGAGCAAAAGTTTTAGCTTCTTCCTCTTATTCTGTATAAGGAGACCATATGGTTAGGATAAGTAAAATGAAGAATATTCATCTGTTCAATGCTTGCACACAGGGCACTTGTATCTGGAAAATTGCTATGAGCTAAATGTATGTAGCTCTTCCTAAATATACCACCCAGTGGAATTCAAAATCAATTTTTTCCTTTAATTTTGAAACTATAAAAGATTAAGTAAGTAATACAGTTGAAAGAGAAGTGTGTTCTTCAAAGAAAAATAGTGCAATCCTGTTATTTCTAAGTTTATGGGACTGACATTTTTCTCTCCTTGGAGTTTTATAACAGTGTGACTCAGTTAATTGGATTGAAAGCCAAGGGCTGTCATGGCTCAGATACAGACATGAAACATATTCATATACGCTTGCAGAAACAGACAAAGATGTACTATGGCTGTTTTAAAAAGTACTCAATACGGAGCATTTAATGGTTAGTGTGGAAGAAAGTTTAAATACAGAAAAAGCAACCATTAAATAGTTTTGTTTTCAGGCCTTCCTGTGCGTAAAAATATGCCAGTTGTATAATTTTGAAGTATCTACCTCTGCTCTGCATATTACAGTGCAAATTTAGTTCTGAAAAGCCATCCAACAGATCCAATGACATTTTTCTTCAGCTATCAGAAAAAAATGTATTTGAGCTGTGGTGTCCTATCTTCAATTATCTGTCTGTGCTCGTCCCCCTGAAATATGCTGAAAATTAAGAAAACTCCAAGTATTGTAAGTCCAAATTACTTTTTTGAGCATTGTGTGTTTATTTTGCAAAAGTGTTAATATCTTCAGTCAATGGACTTGTGCAAAGATGTATTGACTCAGTAGCTGAACATATTTCTGAATTTAAAACCGAAAGGAAGAGGTGACTAATACAGCTGAAACAGAGATGTTGTGCAAAGGATCAGTGAAAGACCATCTGTAATTCTGGCTGTTGAACTCCAGCAGATGCACATGTAACAAGGTAGTTAGTGGGTCAAAACTGTAAGAAAGTGAGAGATTTGGGATTTTCTTTCTTTCACAGTAAAGGAATGTGAAGCCTGTGCTAGTTTTTAGAAATGTCTTCTAATTGCATGCATGTAACTGAGTGAATTGGTTATATTTTAAAATGCAGACTGAGGTCCCAGGCTTAGTACAGTGAAATATAACCTTGCATACAATAGGAGGCAAACATAAGACTCAATAAACAAATGTGACAGCAATTTGTGACAATAATTGCCCTGCCAGGTACTACATATAAGAATTCCTGTGTTCACACAGGGTGAAATCCACATGCTAAACTGTGACAGTAGGATCTGTTCTAGTGTATTTCTACTTTCACAGCCTAGATTTTTCTTCACATACTAAACATAAAACTGTATGAACACTAACAAACACTAGTATGAACACTAACTTAAAGTTCTTTAGCATACCTTTTACCTTCTCACAGTAGCACACATCTTACACTATCATTGGGAACAAACGCAGTCTTGCATGTATCAAAAGGCAAGTTGTGAGCAAAATGGCTTGGTAAAGATAATATTCAGTTTAGAGAGATGCAATCTTGATATCTTACATAGAGGACTCAGAGGAACAAAAATCTCCAGAACTACTATCCCATGAAGTTTTTCAGTGTTGTACATGAACTGTGTCAGAAAATGTTAGAGTATGTTGGCAGATGGTTGTTGTGTGGTGTGGTGAGGGCGAAGGAACATTTGGAAAAGAAAGTCTGAAAGCCTGCAAGACTCTTAAATTAAATGCTTTGAAAAACAATGCTCCCTTTGGGGCTCCCATGTTGTTACTCATCTGTGCTATCTTCATGGTGATTAAAGCTGAGATGCCTGGAGGGAGACTGAAAATGTGCTTAAATTCTTTTACCACTAAACTTATAAACCAGTAACTTTGCTGTGATGCTTTGGATACTTGCATTTCTTGTTGGCAGCTTAATATTAGGGAATTAAAGTAAAGACAGGCCTCACTGAAGAATGAAGGAGTCAGACCATAAAATTCAGGGGCTTTTATCGGCTTAGGTTCAGAGAAAGCACATGCTGAAAAAATTTGAAAGGGGTCCTATTTGAAAGAAGGCAGCCACTCTGTTAATCATGATGCAATGAATTTGCAAAAGAGTGAAGTAATCATAACTCATCACACCATGGTCTCAAGATAACCTCGTGATAGCTGCAGCATATAATTTACATGCATACATGTATATATATATATATAATATATGTATATGTATGTGTATATATATAATATATGTAGACACGCATACATACATATATATGTGTGTGTGTATATACATATATATGTACACTTTAAGGTTTTATGTACATTCCCAGGAGTAATAAGGGATCTTTGCCATCTGTGAGAATCTACCAATAGTTGCAGGACTAAAATGGCATTTTCATGCTTCTCAGTGGAGCTAGATTGCTGCTAGAACTCCAGACAAAAGGTTTTGTGCATTTTATGGTACATTCTAAAGTAGCAGTAAACTGTGTGAGCACTTCCTTCCCCTGTATTCACCCACGACTGGATTTTGGTGATACCTGTCTGTAGTGTGACTCTCCTCTTAAAGAGCTTCTCAGACCTCTGAAAGGAAGTCTTTTCCATCTGCTCTATAAGTTTCTTTTCCTCACCTTTACCTTCCTGATTTGAAATGACGTAGGAGGAAAACAAGCAAACATCTTTCAGTACCATATAGGAGGATGCTGAGGCAAACTTGATTTTCAGCAAATGTTAAATTATTGAATATTTTGATTCTGTAAAGCGCAAACTATATTACTTTTTTATCATTTTATGTTCTTTTATAAAAGTATTACACATCATGGGTCTATTTGCTATATAGAGTAAGTGTTTATGTTAAGAGAAAAAAGATGTAAGGAGGAATAAATCTTACTGTAATCACTTAGTACCTTTTCTTTTTCATAAAAGAAAGGAAATTGAAAAATGATCTTAATAAAAACAATCATATCTGTAAACATAGTCATAAATTATGCCACAAAATGCAGATACATTTAAGCTTAAAATTACTTTTGAAGTAATATAAAAGTAATTTTATACTCAGATCTAAATCAAATAAAATTTTCACAATGTTAAAGAGAATAGCAGATGTTAGTTTTCAAATATATTGAAAAACAGTTCTGTTATTGTAACGCAATCTTCTCTGACTGACTTTTGAAAATTCTGTTTGCTTTGTTACGTTTCATTAAAGACTTTTATCATGAAGTTATTTTCCATAACAACCTGAGATCATAGTAGCTTTCAATGACAGAAGTGTCCAGATTGTGGTAAAACCTGCACATGCCAAATGTCAAAGCAACTCTTAAAAGAACTACAATAAAGCAAAAGGAAGCAGAGCTAAAACAAAGCAAAAGAGTTTTCTTTATATATTGCTAATCAAAACAAGGAATTTCCTTGAATCAATTTTAAAAATATAACAAACGATACTGTAATAGAATCTAGCAGTATTTGTGTTCAATACTTTATAATGTCCCAGTAATTTGTTTAATTTTTTTACTGTGATTAGTGAAAGCTTTATTACTGAATTCTGTGAGGGCAAAGGTACAGACACATAACTATGCAGATATGTTTTATAATCACATTTAAACAGGCTGAATGGATGTGAATCGCCTGCTTTGGTGTCATCATCATATATAAGGTTTATAAAATAACCCCATAAATGTAGAGTCAGTAAGGTAGCTTTTAGAGCATTTATAGTAAGTAATAGCTTTTAAGAATGTTTAAACACAGAGGACCTGCAGTCTGTCTGGAAGGTGAATGAGCACAATCTCTAGGAGATGCCTGAGGTGACTCACCTGCAGCTTGGAAGACCATTTACAGAAGCTGCATTCAAAGTATTCTTACCTGTGACAGGGTGAGCATACGTCGTCTACCAGGTGTCTGCTTACCAAAGTGTTCACAGCTTGACAGGTTGAGTTGTTCATTCACTCAGGAGATTGTTGGAGGCCAGCTCAGATCTGCAAGCAGTGCTCTTTTGTTCTCGGCACTGACACTTTTTATAAAAGGCACTGCAGTGAGTAAGAGGTGCCAGGAATGCTAGGGCTGAGTATTGCTCACCAAAGCTCTCCAGTTGTGGTGCAGCTGGTGGCTGGATAATTTTGACAAGACTGATATTGCAAGATAAAGGATTTATTTGTTTTCTCAGGTACAGATAAGGAAAAAGATTCTTACATGCCCTACCACAGGACAAACCAGGTAAGGAGAGCAGGGAAAGTCTCGAGTGAGTAGGTTAATGTGTAATTAAGATCACTGAAATGGCTTAAGTTAACTTGTGCGCATGCCAGGTCCAGCAACAAAAGGAATAGTGGGGAAGCTGTGGCATGATCCTGAGGAGCAGAGAGCAGTAAAACTAGATAATAAATTGTGTAGCTCCTCCTTCCCCACAGAATTTCAAAGAAGTTTTCTTGCATTTTATAAAAGTATAACCCAACTTCAAAACCAAAACTTGTGCACAGAATCGCAAATATGCTTGCTGTTATAATCCGGAAAAAATACATTAGGATAGCTTGCCAGCATAGTGAATATTTTCACCTAGAAAGGTAAGTGGCAGCACCTGAAGAAAAACTACTTCAATAGTCACTGACTGCCCAAGGAGACAGAGTTTGGCAGATGTGGGTCCTGTTCAGGTCTCCCACTGTCCAGACCCCCATCTTGTATTCAGATTCATCCCATGATCTCATAAACATAGCAGGGTCTTCTGAGAGTTGGTAGTGGTGCTAATCATGACCAAAGCAGCACGTCATGAACAGCAAGGGCCTTATCTAATCTACGTGGAAGTGCAAGGTAAAAAAGAAAAGTTCCAACATAGCCCGAAATTCCACCTGAAACCTTATGTTCTCTGTGCATCGGCAGTTTCAGTTAGTTTGTGCAACATGGTAGATCAAATCGTGTACAATCTCTCATCTGATTTTCTCTCTCTCTCTTGTATTATTTAAAAAGAGGAATCCTCTGAGCTCCAGGCAATAGGGCTAAAAGTGCTTTATTGAAGCTTGTATCAGGGTGATAACATAATTAGTACAGTTGTGAAAATTCCTTCATGACTGAAAGGGGAAGAAAGACTGCAAAATTACACACACCACATCTGGGCTTTTTTTGTCAGCAAATCCTTGGAGTTGTTTTTCTGTTCCTGTCAAGCAGTGCAACGTGCTGCAAATTTAATCTAGAAGAAAACATGGGGAAGTGTAACTGCTAAACACCTTCAAAAATACTTAGCAACTGTGCCATGGGGAAAAATGAATAAAGGCAAGACAAATAAAGTCAGGCTATCCAAAAGTTGTGAAATTCCCTGAGATATGGGACAAACCCCCAAAGATATTCTGTTTGGAATTAATCTGGATACTGATCCAAACAGTTCATATTTGTCAACTCTATATTGGCAATATTTTGCCTCCTAACAGAGATATTCTCTCTATTTTATGTAATTGAAAAAGCATATGAAATCCTGGTGAAGGTACGTGGGGTTAGCAGATGAATTTTAATGATATAATTAAGAGGAGTACTGAAAAGGTGTACTGATCTAGTTCATTATTCTGAGAGTTGTACAGTTGTTCAGTCCCATGCCAAGTGGTAGGAATTCTGCAAAATGGCTATGGTCACACTGAAAGTGTCAGGTATGAAACTAGTGTACCTGTTCTGTGTCCTATTTCTTACTGAGCTCCAATGAAATCATGTCTGTTTGGCTAGGAGTGTATTTTCTGTGCTTATCTCAGTCTGCTTTGTGAGCTTGCTTAGCTCACAACTTCATTATAGTTGCCATTATTTCTAAATCCTGCAGAAATAGGATGCAAAATGCTCTCTGAGGATATATCAGCAGAGTAACTACAGGGTTTTAAAGGAATATAGCCCCTTCTTGTGTACAGACAGTGCTGCCAAGCAACCTGCAGTTCTCAGGAGAAGGCAGTGCTAGAAGGCGACCACAGGCACGGCACTGCCTTCACGCGGGGCTGGGAAAGGGCAGCAGCCCCAGGTTTTGAGACCTGCCTTTTAGCTACCAGTGCAGGCACTGAGTACCAGCCTTGAAGACTCAAATATGGTGCATTTGTAGACTCGGACAGTGTGTGAATCTATTTCTTTATTCATATAATGCCATCTGAACCACATTTATGTAACAAAACACACACCCACACTATGTAAAAAGTAAGTAATCACTAAAAATATTATCCCTTCATTTTTCACCAAAAAACCTTAAAAATCTGTCACAACACAGGATGTGTGATGTAGGTGTGGTTGTGTCTACTTTTGGGAAAAGGGAATGAACTAAATAACCTTTCATTCTCTAAACTCCCTTTTTCTCTCTTCAAAAGTATAATCTAAAGCCACTGTGGCAGCAAAGGTGTCACTGTCCTCGGCAATGACATGACATACGCCCTGCAAGATGCTGCATGCCTTCTGTTTCCAGTTAGCCAAAAACCAGAAGGGAAATAAGGTTTTTGTCCCACTGTGGTCTCTGTCCTTTCAAAACCAGTTTTACTTTGTCTTCTTCACTCCTGAATAGGCAGTTATGAATGACTGGGCATTCAATACAACACCTACACTAAGGGGGTCTTCTCAAAAATGATTGCAAGTTGGTGAGCACAAAATATAACTTGCATATCAGTAGCATTTGAAATGATAGTTTCAACAGTATGGACTGATTTTTTTTTCCAGCTTTAAGCTACTTTTACACTATTTTATACCTCTATGCGTTCCTACCCAGTGTACCCATTTCCAGGGGATGCTAAGCAATACTTCTGATCCCAACCAGTTTCATACCTAATGAGCCAAATCCCTCTATGCCATGTCAGTCAGATATCTCACTATAGCCAGAGGCACTGGTGTTTATCAGCTGGCAGACTGGTTCAACAAACACCAAGAGGCAAAGCTCTGCCCACTTTCGGCACTTCATTCAGTAGTGAACAATTACAGTTAATACTTTGTTTTTTGGAAATAAGGTAATCTGTAGAGGTGGGATTTAAAGATGTTCTCAGGCAGTAAAATGTGTGCAGCTTCTTTTTTTTTTCTGCATTAATAAATTATTTTAAAATTTAAAAGGTGATTATTAAGTAGTAAATGAAAGTGTTACTTTTACATATTTATATTCCCAAAGTACTTTTTTTTTCCAAGCACAGTGCTGAACTTTCCTAGGGCAAGTCAGTATAGAATGAAAACAAGCTGGAGATAGGTTGGTACAAAGACATGAGATACTTAAAGTTCATCAAGAACCTGGGCAGGAACCATACACCAGAGTGGCCAAGAGAATATAAATGTATATTCAGTGACTAGAACTTAGCTAAACAACGATGGTTATGACTATCTGATATCCTCTCAGTCGTCAAGCTGACACGAATCTATCTTTATCACTGGACAAAATAAAAGCTTTAAAATACAATTTCAAACTAATTTGCAGAAGAAATTTAACTGTTGAACTACTGTATTGCCATTGACATATCATATGTCCAGAAAATAAAACATGTGAAGGCCATTTATTCTCACTGAATGGGTTCTCTAAGAAATTGTCTTAATGATTTTTGAGCAGCAAAAAATGCAGCTACATTTAAATAAGAGTCAGTGTTCTGAATAGAGAGCTTCATTCTGAAAATCAGCACCCTTTATCAGAGAGACCACCAAAGCCATTAGCCAGCTGGTTACCTTAAATGTAATACAACAGACTTTCAACTGATATTATTATATTTGGATTTATTCTCAAGATAAGTTTTTCACTTAAACTGTGTGAGAGTTTGTTTTACATAAATAAGAGCTTCCCTCTATAGAAGAGAGCAAGTAAATGCATACTAAATTGATTAATTAATTAATTAATTAATTAAAAGGTCTACAAGACAATAAACTTCAATGCGCCATACTAATAAATCTTGATTTATACTGAACCCAATTCTTGGGGGAAAAAATCAACAACAAAAAACCCAAACAATCAAAGAAGTAAGTGGAATTTATTTTATGCTCTCAGGACAATTCTTGACACAGATATAGCAATATGGCTTTTGGAACATTCAAGCTAGTGATGAAAGATTCAAAATAGTATGCATCTTCACTGAAAATTTGAATGTTATTTGCAAATGCCATATTTCTGCTAACGTAATTGACCATGTCACCTGTGCCCTCAAACATTCCTAGGATATCAACTTAAGTCATATAAATACATGTTAAAATCTATTACAATATTTATTTTAAGAGATTCAATCCCGTCTGAAGGTTTTGCCATAGGTATTAACAATGACAAAAGAGCTGGTGGACTGCATATTCCGTCTTCCTACTAATCCTTGGTAAAATAAATTGTTCCCAAGGAGGCAGATTCTGCTTTAGCTGGTATCAGTGGAAAAGTAAATACAGAGTTTTGAAGCCAGAATGATATTCAGAATGTTGGAGCAGGATGTAGCTCTGTAGGTTTTTCTGATCCAGTTTTAAATGAGGGAAGTTATGATGTTTTTACTGCTTCCCTAAGGAAACCCCTTTGCAGTTTAACAGACTTGAATGCAAAGGTTACTTTTACTCCTGACATTTATTTTATTTCTATGTTCTTAGTTTCATCCTGTTTCCTCCTTCATTTCCTACTGGGTGACACAATGCATGGTACATATATGTATAGATAACGACAGGCTCTGCTACTACTGATATTCAGAGAGCAAACATGACTGCTGAAATTGCCCTGTAATCTTAGTTCATATAACAGATCCAATCCAACTTTTCTGGAATATCTCACACCACACCTTTCATTCTTCCATGACACTTCATTATAGCTCTGTATCATAATGCATATGTTCATGTGCGCTGCTCTTTTAATGTCTCCTCATGGACAAGTTTCAGTTAATTTTCCCTAGGCTACTCAATTATTGACGTGCCAAATGAGGAATTCCCAAACAGCCTTCATCTTTTTTTTTTTCCCCTGAAATGTGATGTCTGTCATAGGCACAATTTTAATATAATCTATGGAAATCACACATAGTTTATTAAAAAAACCAAAAGCTCGCTCATGGCAATAATTTAATATTGGCAGTTCAGTCGGGGAGTAGGATTGTTGTTCATTTTCTGAGTAGGACAAGGAAGTTCAGCAGCACCTGTGTACTGCCTCTCAAACAGAGCACCTCCAAGCACATTACACACAAGAGACACAACTGTTAAAATGAGCCCTGCAGACCTAGCATAGCTGAAAGGCGGGCTAAGAGGGAGGTTTTTAGGATAAAGCTGAACTCACAAGAAGAATCATGGAAACATGATGCATGTTTCCCAGCTCTTTTGCATGAGTGCTATGGTGCAAAAAGCACACCACTCTCAAGAAAAGAGCTGCAGCAGGAGGGTTATGGAGACTGGATTTCTCTGGAGACTGTAGATCTGTTTTACTCTAATTAATGATTCTTTATTCATCTATAAGCAGACAGTGCTCGAATTTTGAACATAAAACAAATGCACTGCCAGGTTTGCAAACACAAGGGGGTTTTTTTAGGTTCATCTTTTATTTAGTGAAGTATGATGGACAGTCAAGTGACAGTAAATCTGGCTCTTGTAACTGATTTTTTTTTTCCCTGAAGGTCCAGGGCAATCCTGTCTGATTGCTGGCTTTTGGGAAGGCACTCCAGGCCATGGTTCTGCTCTAGAAGAATCCTGGAGGTATCTTCAGTGGCACGAAATGTGAATATTCTCAGTTTCTTCTTTTCAGTACAAATTTTTCAAAGCAAAACTGGAAATGAAGGAAAAGAGTTGGAACAGAATTAATAATTTAGGATATTAGGGTATTCAGGCTTTTTTTACTAATATGTTGTTAAACTGTGGTAAATTCTTTTTCATCCATCCTTTTGAGACTTCTGAGTAGGACATGCCAGTATCTGTTTGACTTTTCTTTTTTTTACCATGAAACATTACTTTCAGGATAATACTTCTACGGTCTTCTGTAACTCATGATGTTTTCATATGCTCCTTTTGCAAGGCCGGCTTTAAAGAAGTGCTGTAACACATTTAGTGACCATCTGTCAACTGATTATTGCCCTTGAAATTGGAAGTGATGCCTTTATTCATGTCTCTCTCCAACAGGCATTAAGGAAGGCAGAAGGACATCACCTGATGTTGTCCTTTGACTGCTGGTGATGAGGATCACGGTATGGATATTAAAGTTAAATGAGGTATGTAGGGTAGGGATTTGTAAAAAGTGATGCTTTTCAACACACTTATGATCTGCCCTGGTTTTCTTAGCTAAAACTTTACAAAAAGCCTGCTATCACAGAGGGAGCTGTGGTATTTTCTGGTAGGGCTCCTGCTTAGGCTAGAGGAGGACACACACTATAGCGTAGATACATTCTGTAGGATAGACATAGCCGTGTGGCATCATCAGATTGAATGAAATTACTCTTTCTCAGTGCTGAGCTCAAGTCCTAGTCAAGGTAATATTTATAATTCATAATTGTCTGAATAGAGAATCAGGGAATATTTAATAATAAGGTAACCAATATGCATGTGCCCTATAAACGAGATACTATTAAGCGGACTTGTTTCGTCTAAGGCTGTTTGCAAGAAATTCCCAACAGATGTGCATTCTGCACTACTGTTCTAGGTAAAGATGTAATTTTAAAAGCAGATAAAGTCATTCCAGCAAAATGAATGGGATTGTCTTTGATACTGAGAGCCCTGTGACCCGTATCTGACACAATTTAGCAGTTAATCAGGAGGTTCCATTTATGTCAAGCAATCTGAATCCATTTCATAACCAACTCGCTTAGATAGAGCGTGCTGTGAGAAACATCAGAAAGAACAACTAGGAATATTTTTTTTTTAGTAAGGAGGGATGATGTCAGAACCTAAAGTCAGCAGCACTTTGAAATCCATCAATTCTGTAACCATCTGGAAGTCAGTGATACCTGACAGAATAGTCAAGACGTCAAATTTTAGAGATGTGAGTTCATTGATGTTATAGAAGCAGCCTTTAAATGTATTTCTCTGTGAGATTCATCCTATCAGAAGTGCATAAAAAAGACAAGATGTAATGAAATCTTGGTGGATAAACTGAAATGTGAGGGATTATGGAATAAAATAAATCTGACTTTTGTGATGATGCATGAGTGAAGATTAAAATAGATAATGTCTGAAAAGAGTAGACCAAGAGCAATTATAGCAGAAGACTAAAATGAAATATATAGGATTTTTAAAAATCTACAATTTGTGTAAGAATTCATTTTATGAAGTGTGAGAACATGTAAAGTGATCATTTGAGAAAGACACAGCTGATATTTATCAGTGGAGAGAAGAAAAGAAAAGTAACACTGTTATTGACTAGGGTGTATTTATTTTCCTAAAAAAAAAAGGTTTATTAAAATAAAATATTTCTGTCTTGATTTTCAAGTTTTGCTACTAAGATAGAGTTTCAATCCATAAGTATATAACAGTGATTTATGGTATTGCATTAATGACAGGTCTCAGAAATCAGATAACTTAATCTATTATACACAACGTGTCCCTTCCAAAAGAAGCTGAAAGCAGAGCATGCCTGAATTCTTTGGTTACTTCATAACTTGCAGTGAGAATCAGATCATTAAAAACCTGTCTTACAAGGAAATAAGGAACAGTAGCCAATCTGCCATTCCCTTTAACATATTCCAGTCAAAATAAAAAGTTATTCAACAAAACTCTTTCCATTGCAGGTTGACTTGTCTTTTTAAATGGAAAATCCCATTTTCCTAAGAAACTGGACATTCTTCATGAAAAAATGCACCTGGTTAGAAATGCAGAATCCTTTTGAAAACCGTCATTGTAAAACTGAATACAAATCCCATCTGCTCTTACCTGGGCCTGACATCAGAACGTAGGAATCGATACTCCTAGTTCCTATTTCGACTTTGTCTCATCTGTTCTCTCAGTCACTTGAGGTAAGTTACTGACCCTCTTCAGTTCTCCTTTGCAAAAATTTATGAAATGGATTCTATATTCTTAAAAGGTGTGCTGAGACTAACCTATGTAAAATGCTCTGAGTTTCTAAAATGAGAGGTTCTTTCTAAATGGGATTATGGATAAAGCATTATGTTTAAAGATGTTACACACTGATGATCTTGTTCCTCTAGGATTTTGTCCTCTGCAGTCTCAAAGGACAGTGATCAACCCAAGATACCCTGATGGAACTTTATGGTAAAAAGATTCATTTCTCCAGTCACCATCTTTTATTTATCACCAGTATTTGTAATTTTGTTCTCTCCACCAGACAGAACACTGAATACATTCTATGAAAGAAAAAAAACAACTTTGTAAAAGCTCATACTGCAAAGTCTGAATGCAGAATTCTGTTGGAAGGTTTAGCCTAAAATCATTCATGAAGACCTTTTGGGTTTCTTCAATATCTATCAAACCTACTCTCCCATATGTATACTAAATGTGACTAACTTCATGGCAGAGGCACTGTAAACAACATATCTGACAATTTTACTGGGCCTTTGACATATACTAACCTAGAAAAAAGCCGTCCAGCTTCACTTCTTGCAAAGTTGAAATTCCGGTAAACAAATTTCCAATATGCTTACTAGTGCTACCTCCCTAGGAGTGAACACTACGTGGAATATGACATGAGCATTTATTTTTTTAAAAGTATATGTATTGACTTTCCAGATTCAAAAATCTTGACGGAAAAGGAAAAGGAAAAGGAAAAGGAAAAGGAAAAGGAAAAGGAAAAGGAAAAGGAAAAGGAAAAGGAAAAGGAAAAGGAAAAGGAAAAGGAAAAGGAAAAGGAAAAGGAAAAGGAAAAGGAAAAGGAAAAGGAAAAGGAAAAGGAAAAGGAAAAGGAAAAGGAAAAGGAAAAGGAAAAGGAAAAGGAAAAGGAAAAGGAAAAGGAAAAGGAAAAGGAAAAGGAAAAGGAAAAGGAAAAGGAAAAGGAAAAGGAAAAGGAAAAGGAAAAGGAAAAGGAAAAGGAAAAGGAAAAGGAAAAGGAAAAGGAAAAGGAAAAGGAAAAGGAAAAGGAAAAGGAAAAGGAAAAGGAAAAGGAAAAGGAAAAGGAAAAGGAAAAGGAAAAGGAAAAGGAAAAGGAAAAGGAAAAGGAAAAGGAAAAGGAAAAGGAAAAGGAAAAGGAAAAGGAAAAGGAAAAGGAAAAGGAAAAGGAAAAGGAAAAGGAAAAGGAAAAGGAAAAGGAAAAGGAAAAGGAAAAGGAAAAGGAAAAGGAAAAGGAAAAGGAAAAGGAAAAGGAAAAGGAAAAGGAAAAGGAAAAGGAAAAGGAAAAGGAAAAGGAAAAGGAAAAGGAAAAGGAAAAGGAAAAGGAAAAGGAAAAGGAAAAGGAAAAGGAAAAGGAAAAGGAAAAGGAAAGGAAAGGAAAGGAAAGGAAAGGAAAGGAAAGGAAAGGAAAGGAAAGGAAAGGAAAGGAAAGGAAAGGAAAGGAAAGGAAAGGAAAGGAAAGGAAAGGAAAGGAAAGGAAAGGAAAGGAAAGGAAAGGAAAGGAAAGGAAAGGAAAGGAAAGGAAAGGAAAGGAAAAAGAAAAGAAAAGGAAAGGAAAGGAAAGAGAAAAGAAAAGAAAAGAAAAGAAAAGAAAAGAAAAGAAAAGAAAAGAAAAGAAAAGAAAAGAAAAGAAAAGAAAAGAAAAGAAAAGAAAAGAAAAGAAAAGAAAAGAAAAGAAAAGAAAAGAAGAAAGCAAAACAAAAATAACAACAACAACAAAAGAAAAAAACAAACAAACAACAAACCACGTGGGAGGAACAACAAGCACCTGAGAAAATATCCCATTTGGACTGAATTTATACTCTGGAAGTAGAGTCTCTTGGAACAAGCATAGAGGGAGAAAGGAAGGAGAGGTTGAGTTAAAGTGCTGTAGGGTTGACAAAGTATTACAAAGCAGAAGATATAGGAGAAAAAAGAGAAAGGAGTTTTAAACGTTACAAATAAATAACATTTGTCTGGGTACAAGCACATTGGTAAAAGGTAAAAAAGAATTCATTGTTGTGACTCCTTAATCAAAAGAATTTTATTCCGTTTGCTTTTATGTTTCTCTTAATGTCTTTTTACTGTGCTAATACAAAGGTGTCAGATGTGGTGATAGGGTAGCCCATTTAAAATTCTGACTCTGTGATCTATCACTGTACCTTTTGTGCATATATCTTGTAAACTCTGGCCAGGCATCAAACAATCTTTTCAAAAATCAAACTTTTGAGGCTGTTTGAAAAGTCCACATGCAGCATATGAAGGAAGAGTAAATTAACAATTCTGCTGCAAGACATGTATGGATCTGAGAAACTTCACAGATGAGCACCCATGGGCTATATCGTACTGATAAAATTTCACTAAGCTCTTCCAGGGGCAATCCTCCACTTTCTAAATTAAATCTTAGCTTTGCATATTTTTGCCCTTATATTTCATGCCATTTTCCTTACTTGCTCTTATTAATTGTGTTTGAAAGATCATCCAGTTTATTCTGCATTTTTTTTCTGTGTCCACGACACTCCAAGTTTTATGTTGTCGCTAAATTTCGAATAGTGCACTCTTAGCTTTGCTGACAAGGTTGCTAGCAAAAACATTGGATAAGATCTCCTCCTAGACTGAATCTTGAGGAACAGTGTTTGTAATTTTCCTCTCCCAAGAACAGCAATCTCTCACTAAAACTGCTGGTTCCCTTCTGCAATTGGCTAGCTCTTTATACAATTAGGGAAAATCTAAATATTTTATGGTTTATTTGATTATCTCTCACACAGCATTGACAAAGGCCTCGACTGAATACACTTTAAAGGATCAGGTTTGTCAACAAAGCAGGATACTGAAATAGATTTATATGATTTGTGTAAGATTATGTTGCTCTGGATCCAAGACCAAATTTGCCACTATTCTTTAAATATTGTCTTTAAAAATTACAGTTTCTAGAACACAGAAAGCGTCCTCACTATTACAGCAGTCAGGCTAAATGTATGAGCCTGCCTGGATCAGCCTGCATCCATGTTCTGTGTAACATAATATAAAAGGATTCCTGAAATGAGGGTTTATGCTGAGCTTGCACTCCAGGGACTGGTATGATTGTTAGGCTTGGCTGGACTCTGCTGTCAAGTATCACCTGCCATAGCTTTTTCACACATGCACTCTGGTTAATATTCAGTGCAAACATGTTCTGTCTGCTTTCATCAAGGCAGTATGGATCTCCTTATTGTCATCAAAATGAGAGGTTTTCTATCTAGTGCTGATGACAATTTCTCTGGGTGATGTTAAACGGGGAAACAGTGCCAAAATGGCACTTTCTAAATGGAGAAAGCATTAATTGTGTTTTACGATAACAGAAGAGTAGAGAGCAGCATCAGAACAGACAGTGTCAGTTGCCTATATAAAAACAGAGCAGAGGTGGATATTCAGCTGCTTCACACACATGGGTGAGCTTTGAGAAGAGGCACACAACATACAACTATCAGAGAAAAGCCAGTTGTAGAAAGGCCTGAATTCCTAACAATCACTCTCATTCAAAAATAAAATGTAACACTTTAGCTGCATTTCAAATTGCATGATCTGTTGCAACTGATTATAACTGATGTCTAAATCAACAAGATTTGTGAGTTCCTTAAAATATGGTACTGTTACATATTGGGATTGAATGATTTATGTACATAGTCAATCCAGTACTATGAACTGAAATTTCCAAATAATTTTAGCAAAAGGATAACTAAAGGATAGTTTGTATTGTTACAGACATATATATATTCGGTATTGCATGTGAGTATTCACAACAGGCTCCACTAGACAAGAACTATTCATTTGAAGTTTCTGTAGCATTTAGAACAGTGAACAAACTAAAGAGTAAATCTGAGTAGAATAAATTATAAAATTAATCAAAAACTGTACTTATTACTTATTTGCTCGTATGCAACTTAATGAGAGTTTCAGCTTTTGTCTGGATTGACTGTATTATACCATACCTCTGTGAAGTAGATGCAATGAGAAAAAAAGAGGCAAATCAAAAATTGAATTGTGCCTGTTCTTAAACCTTTTAAAGATTAATTTCTGGCTCATGATATTGAAATGTCATTTGTGTGGTGATACTGTACCCAAATTGAAACAGGCAGAGCAAAGACTTCCAAAATAGGTCTTATTTTGTTATTAGTCAACAGACTATGAAAAGCAAACTCAGGGGTTATCAAAATAACTGAGCAATGGATAAAGAGTTGGGAGAAAACCAAGTCCCAAATTCTTATTGCTTTATTATTCAAGTTTGATTAGCTGTCCTCTGTAGCCATTCTCCAGAATACCTAAAAATCCAGAAAAGGAGCTCAAACAGAAGTAAGAGTACCTCAGTCAGGAGCTGCACCTGTGGATTTCCCCAGAGGATGTGTCTAATGGCAGCCATGAAGGAAATCAAAGCAAAAGGGTTAGCTGCCTGCTTTAATCGAACTCCACACAGATCTGAGTAGTGGGGCACAATATCAGAGAATAGAATCACAGAATACTTTAGATGGGAAAAGACCCTTAAGATCATTGAGTCTAACCATAAAACTAGCAGTGTCAAGCCATCCAGTAAGCCATGTCTCTAAGAGCCATATTTATAGGTCTTAAATACCTCCAGAGACTTCTCTAGAATCCAGCTGTTACAATATTTGGAAACCCTTACAGTGATGAAGATTTTTCGAATATCCAGTCTTAAACCTTCCTGGTACAACTTAAGACTGTTTCCTCTTGTGCTACCTCTTGTTATTTGGGAGAAGAAAACAATCCTCACCTCCAAACAACCTCCTTTTATGTAGTTTTGAAGGGCTTTTCTCAGTGGCTGCTCACAACTTACTCTCTAGACACCAAGATTGTGGAAGGTGTATGAAGTGTCAGTTTGGATGGGCTGGAGAAGAAGTGTTCAACAACCACTACACTATGATATTTTTTCACATATTGAGGGGAGTTATCAAGACAGGCTGGAGGATGAGAGGCTGGGCATGACCCAGCCATGAGCACTCACAGCCCAGACAGCCAAATGTTTCCTGGGCTGCATCCAAAGCAGTGTGGCCAGCAGGAGAGGGGAGAGGATGGGATTCTGCTCCTCTGGTCTGCTCTGGTGAGACCCCACCTGGAACTCTGCATCCAGCTCTGGGGTCCCAGCACAGGAAGAATGTGGACCTGTTGGAGCTAGTCCAGAGGAGGGCTACAAAAGTGATGAGAGATCTGGAGCACCTCTCCTATGAGGAAAGGCTGAGACAGTTGGGGGTGTCCAGCCTGGAGAAGAGAAGGCTCCTAAGAGACCTTGTTGAGACCTTTCAGTATTTAAAGGGAGTTTACAAGAAAGATTGGGACAAACTTTTTAACAGGGCTTGTTAAATTATGAAAATGGAAATCAGTTTTACATGAAAAGAGGGTAGATTCACACTAGATATAAGGAAGACCACTTTTTTTAGGACGAGCACATTTAAACCCTGAAACAAATTGTACAGAGAAGTGGTAGATGCCCCATCCCTGGAAATATTTAAGTTCAGGTTGGATAGGACTCTGAGCAACCTGATCTAGTTGAAGATGTCTGTGATCACTGCAGGAGAGTTGGACTAGATGGTGTTTAAAGATCCCTTCCGACTCAAACTACTCTATGATTCTATAGCATCCTCATCAGAATCCATTATGAATGAGTATGCATTTTGAAAGATAACACAAAGCCAAGCTCTATCATGATCCTCATCTGCTTAATTTAAATTCGAAAATATGTTATTTGTACAACAGATTCATTCTTCTGCATAATTTAATAGAATTCCTGGGGGAAAATAGCCTGAACACTGGAACGAATGAAAGAGCTACATTTTGTCTTTCCTGGGACCTGTCTCCCCTCTCATTTTATAGGATGGACAAAAAAACCTTCTCAAATTTTTCAAAACTGCCTTCAAAGATCACAAGAATTAAGAAAACTTCAATGAGTCATAGACATTTTCAAAGGTCTCCCAGCTCAGTCTTTCATCAAAAAATGAACAGAAAATGAATTGACTCTTAAAAATAACGGAGGCAAAGAAAAGGAAAGTGAACTTCAATATTCACAACCTAATTTACATTCTCTCTTCGTTCTGGCAACTCTCGTAGTTAACAGATGGTGCAAAGGCAAACATACCTTTTGATTATAGGGAAAAAAATTTTAAAAAATAGGTGATTCAGGAAATGTGTTCTATTAAGCGTAAGATGTTAGGACTATTTCACTTATACTGCTAGCTTGTAACACGATATAAGGAAATTAGAGGACATCGTGTGCCTAATTGTTTTACAGGATTCTAAAAATGCATCCCGTTAGTCCCAGTTCAGGAAGCGGCTCAGTTCCTGAAATCGTTCTAGATCCTATATATAGACATCAGTGTCATTAACTTCATTGCTTAACTCCAAGCTCTCCATAAAATTCACATCTGGCAAGTACCAGTGACATTATATAATTCAGCAGCATCAAACAGACATTTAGATGTCCACTTTCTTCGCTTTCTGAGCTCTGCATCAGATACCATGAATATAAGAGCTTGCCAACCATTTCAGTGCTCACCAGAGCATCCACAGTAACAGCTCTCCACAACTCCTTTCACACACAAAGACCAACAAAAATCAGCATTAAAAGAAGGACAAGTCTTACAGTCCAACCATTGACTAAATGACCTTTCTGGTAGTTCTGATTGTGCCCTGCATTTTAGTAGAGCCCAGATGGCTTTGCTGTTGTTGGGCAGCAGAATGACAATTAGCTCTGACAGCACTAATTATTAACTTTTATGAGACAGATTCTTCTGCATGAATACCTCATTTGCCACCTCTTCCATACTGAGACCTTCATTTCCCACTGCAGATAAGCATAGCATCTATTTCAGAGTAATAATGGCCATAGTCAGTGTGGAAACCTTACTTTTTCATTTTTTCTCTCCTTGTTTACATTATAATATTTATAGAGCCCTGTGGACAGTTGGTATAAGCTATTGAGAAGGCAGGCTGCCTTTTCTGGTCTACAACTGAAGAAAACTGCAGTGGGTGTAAATTCAGATTTCATCTATGAAGGCAAGTTATGGCTTAGTTTTCAGATTTTGGTTTTGTTACAAGTCTCTGTCTATGAGTAAGAGTTGTTCCTCAGGCGAAGGGAGTGTTTCACTCCACATGCAAGCTAAAACCTGAGCTTTTCTCAGGGATGCAGTAAGATACCCAAAACTGCACACTTACCATCAGCCTCCACCAGACTTTCTTTCTTGCACTTTCTGTAAAAAGACAGCTCTTCTGTGCTTCACTTCAAAGTGGAGAGTTTTCCTCAATATTATATCATACAGAGCTTGTGAAGTTTCTGTCTTCTGCAGGAGTTAAAAGAAATATAATAGCACTAATTGCTTCATGATCAGCTAGTACTACGAAATAAAATTACCTTCCATATGTATTCCTGTTTGCAAGCACTTTTTGCATACATGAGTATAATGTTGCTTGAATCTCCATTTACTCGTACTGCATGTTATCAGAAGGTTGCATTTGAAGCTTTCAGTGTTTTTTCTGACAGTTGCAGTAGCGTGGGTTTTTTTAAATTTTATTTATAACTCAGGTTACTCTGTTAATTGGGTGGTTTTATTTTGATACTCAAGAACAATATTGTCCAGCCTGTTTCTCTCTCTCTAAACTATTATTTGGGTTTACCATAAATTTGCCTCCAAAACAGATTTTGCCATATCACTGTTTATGTATGATAAATGACCCTGGAACAATTCATGTTGCTGTGATTATCTTGTGCTTTGATTGAGTTTGAGGACAGAAATAAAACTCTCTGATTTCTTAAAAAGTTAACTGTTCCAGCTTGATAATTCCAGCTGGGAAATGTTTCTTTAGTTTTCACCTGTTTTTCGGGAGAGTGTCGTGATTCTCACAGGTTTTAACATACTTTTTCTTTTTTTTTTTTTTTTTTTCAATTGCTCCAGAAAGTTTCTGTGGTGAAAAAACAAATCAAATTTGTCACTTCAGGAGGTAAAAAAAATTCATCCTCTTCAGTTTTAGAATGTCATATGAAGTTTGTGGGATTTTGTCCTTGACATAGGATATTCCCGTAGGTCACTGGTAGTAAGATTTCTGGACTTATATCAAAATTCTACATTCATATGATAAAATTATTAGTCTCTGGTTTTTTGTCATTCCACCAGGATATGATCTTTATGAAAAATCCCGTGAAACAGTTTTTCCCTTGCTTTTTTGTGTTTGTTTTGGTTTTTTAAAAGGTAGGTATGCACAGGGTGTTACTGTGTTATGTGTTGCTCTACAATTAAGAAATGAACACATGGAATGAACATCTTATGCTCAGTGTGGTACTTGTAAAATCCTAGATAAAAGTACTGGTTTATTCTGGTACAATGTCTTGTATATAACACTTTTGGATCTCTTGTTACCATAACAAACTGAAAAGCAAGACGAAGTTAATATCATAATACTTTTTTTGACTGTTTATTCCTTCATCTAAAGATTTTCTTCTTCACTCTGAAGACACTTGCATTATAGTTCATTTGTTGAAATATTATTGTAGTAATTATGCAGAGTTTAATATGAGAGATGGGAAGAGCAGGCAGAGAGGATTCAGAATTTTGAATGAAAACTGCTGATTTCTCCCATTGGAACAGTATTTGTCCCACAGACAAAAACAAGCCAGCAGTCTCATCTTTCTCTCTTGTACATAAGCTCGTTTCAATCACTTGTTTGCTGTGCATCTGTTATCATGGTTGTGCATTAGACTAAGGATCAGCATTTTTACTTTTCTTTCTGGTCCATAACAGTACAGAGACATGGCAAATGCTGTGATTATTCTACCACTACACACAAATTGTGAAAATCCTACAGTGGAAAAAATTTGCCATTCAAAACAGGAGTTGATAGAAAATTGTTACTTCTCAGACCGATTTTCTAATGGAGCTAGAAATGGTCCAATACTAGTGAATTTACAAGTCTCACAGAAGTTTCTTTCACTTGAATCGGAACCATCTATAAAATGGTTGACGAACATATATGAAAGATCTCTCAAAGTATTTGATGTGTGCAAAGAAATACAGTGCCCAGGTCTTTGCATTACACCACATGCAAAATAGTCTTTACATCCCTTATGTGCTCTGAGGAATGAAGATAAAAATGGAGGCCAATGCACTGCCACCTTCTCTGCTCTTTCCATGCTGAGCAAACAGCAGCACTGAGCTCACTAATCACTGATCAGGGTCACTCCAAAGCACTACAATATCTCCATATTCTAAATTGCTTCCACTGTATTTAATTCTGTTTATATTCCACTCCTGGAGACCATTTTTTTTACCTCCTGTCTGCAGTATAGACTACTGAAAGTATGCTAAGTCATTAATGAGTTACAAACATTCTCGTGAAATCCAAAATCATTTTAAGCCAATTCGCAGAACTTGGAAAGCTCAGGTTAAGCAAAACAGAACATGATGAGAACTGCAGTTTAATTTGTAGACATTAAATTACACTTTTAGATCTACAGTAATATTTAATGTAAAATAAAAAGGTAGTAGTTTCACTTTTTAGTAAATAATAATTGCCATTCATCTGTATAATAAATTATTTTTAGGCAATAAATAAAAAAAGTAGCAAAAAGAAAAGTGCACAACAACTTTGATGCTGTTTTGCTTAAACTTTGCACAGTGTTTTATCTTTCAGTGTATTAATTCTTTCTCTTCACTGTCTTCTTTTCACATCTTCTTTCCCTGAGCACTCTAACGTCTCTGTGTGGTCATTTGGTTTCTATTTTTGTTCATTAAATTGCAGATTATCTGAGGGCATTAAAGTGTTATGATTCATTTACTAGAGAGAAATACAATTTGAGCCACTTTGCAATAATTTTTTTACCGTAGTATAATTCTCGTGTCATGACATTTTTTTGTAAAGACTTCAGTGCATTCTGTAATCTGTGCAGTTGCCATATATTATCTCACTCAATGTAATTTACAAAATGTTGAAGTAATCATTACAAATTGGTTCCGTGTTAACTAAGAAGACTGGTGTGCACAGTGCTTCAGCAACAAAACAGGGCAACAAAACGCAGACTGATGTTCATAGAGCCAGGCTCATCATTGCCACCCATGATGGTCACCCACTTGTCTCCTTATGCAATAACTGCAGTGCCTCGGGGTGGCCTGAAACAGACACTACGTGTTGGGCATGTGACATGAACAGCAGGAGAAGAGCTGTGTCCTCCCCATTTTCTGCACCTTGGTCGTTTCTGTGAGGGCGGCGGTTGATTTCCTGGCTCTTTTTCAGGAGTTATGAGGCATGACTGTGCCTTTCTTGGAGTATCTGTTGATCACAATGCTTTCATCCTCGTAAGTAAAAGGGAGCAGGGAGGGGCTTTACATGTCAGTTCTTAACCTAGTTAATAGTTTATTCTAAATAGTTCATTGCATAGTGAACCTTTATAGATTTTGTTTCTTATTTTTCTAATTTTCTAAATAATAATAATTATTATTATTATTATTATATAATAGTAATATGATATATTATTATTACTATTATTATTATTATTATTATTATTATTATTATTAATGCTGCTGCTGCTGCTGCTGCTATATGACAGCAACTCAAGTACATCAGAAGGAATATGGAAACAACACTACAGGAACTGTAAAGAGGTTTTATGTGGAACTAACAGTGAGCAAGTTGGAGAAAGGACAACCTAGCTTTACCATTGGATAGCCCATCCAGAGGTCCTTTAAAAACTGGGATCCTACATCTTCCCCCTGCAAATTCTGTAGATAAATATAAAAAGATAACTCAAAAGGAAAACATAAGACTCTTGCTCGAAGAAACAAGATGATGTAGGGCACAATGAAATGGCCAGAGTGCCAGAAACACACAATCAATGAAAATAGATTGTTAAAGCACAGTGGGAACTTCAAAGTGCCCACAGGTTCAAATATGGTTATAAAAATATAAAAACAAAAAGAGTCACAAGAGAAAACAGCACAAACATTTTAAGCATGGATTGGTTTTAGTAAGATTCTTAGATGTCTTTTGTTGTGCAAATAGGATGCTCAGGAGGAGATTGTTTTGAACACCAGTTCAGAGGGGTTTTGTTCACTGATTTTACATTTTTACATTTCCCACAGGTTTGGTGCTTGTGGAGAAACACACAGAGCTGTGCAGTGTTGTGGGCTGAGAGTGATTCTTTCTGCTCACCAACGGAGCTGCCCAGCATCACCGTTCCCGTCTTAGTCACACCTTTGGCAACCCCAGCGCATTTGCCTGCAGCCCTACTGACCTACCACAAATCCAGCTGTGTTACAGGAAGAACCTAGGCTTCCCATTCCTGTTTGCCAGAAGCTGCTGTTTAATCACTGCTGTGTGATTAATGAGCAATTTATTATCTGCTCAGAAAGATCTGGGACTTTTTGCAAAATAGGTTCTGGGAGCAGAATGGAGGGGAAGTTAGGTGTTAAAAATCTGATTTAGCATTGAACTCTGCAAATGGTCTTGTCAGAAATGGGGAGATCTCAAAATGTCAAGACATTTTACTCAGAAAACATGCAAGTAAAATGTTTTGACATTTTCAAAATTGAGTGCTTCATTAAACAAATGGTGAAATGAAACATTTTGAGAAACAAACACTTCTGACTTCGTGTTTTCTATCTACCATGTTCTTTTAGAAACCAGTGATGTAACTTCATTTTGTTCTTCTGAAGATGCTGAAAAGACATTTCTGGGAAAAGATTTTGAAAGATAGATAAAATTCTGTGGCCACCAAGAAGTTAAGGGCGGGATGTTTTTAGTTCGTATTTATTTTCAATTTCTTTTGGACAGGAACAGTTAATTTAGTCATTGCTCATAATTTTAATATCTTGGTGACTCACTGTGTCATGGTGCTTGAAGCTTCTTTACTATTATCCTCTAATTGTTTTAACTGTAGTTTAAATTCTAAATGCGAAACGTTGCATTGGTGCCACTTTTCTGATTGGGTAAAGGGTTTATTTTCAGTTCTGTGAATTTCTGGAAAGCTTAAGAAGCAGCTTTTGGGCATGATTTCCAGAAATGTGCCAAACCGGTTATTTTTCTATCTCTGCACACAAAATTTCACACCAATTTAGGAATACATGATGGTTGCCTTTCACATCCCTCCATTCCCAAGCTGGAGGTCTGCTCCTGTTTATGAAGTAAAAGGTGAAGCAGGCAGAACTGAGCCACAGCTGGCAAATTTAACCTGACCTGACAGATAAGCCTCACATACCTGACCACTCACTACGATGGAGTTTGCAGGGTAATTAAGCTGAGTTCAAAAATGTTGAATGAGACAAGAACATGTGCAAGTGTTTGGATTGCAGAGTGCACCTTGTGTGCAGCTTTGGAGGTTACAGGTAGCTGTACACACGGCACTCAGCACTGTGGTATTTTGTAGGGCTGCTTCAGGATGAGAGTAGGACAAAGTGACCTGGCAAACAAGCAGAGGAAATTGGCATAAACTGTCCTTCTTCCACCCCTTTGTAAGTGCATAGGCCTGGACGTGGATGTGCTTTGCCTGGGAGTTACCCATTCCAGGCATAGCAGCTGCAAGCTTTCCTGGAACAGCAACCCGAGCAAGGTGGAAATGGCAAATGTCAGCTGAAGAAAACGCTGCTGTAAGACTGTGTCACAAGGCTGCCAGACCACTGCCACTGAAATCTATCACAAGGAATGGATTTTTCTGGGGAAGAATCTATCACCGGCAAAGGACGTGAATCTATTACTGGTGATGAATATTTACAGAATGGAAATTTTTATAATAGCCCAAATATCTGGCTATCCAGAACAGAAAGACAGCTGAAGAATTAAAGTAGCTCTACATTTATTCCACTCAGGTAATTATTCATTAAGAGCAAACACATTTTCTCCCTGCCAACAGTTAATAGCAGCTTGTAATGACTTTACAGCTAGTGTAATCCTAATTCAAATGTGATAATTCAGCAATATTTATTTGTTTATTTATTGAGTGACTCCAGATTTAAATAAGGAAAATCTTTTGAACTCCAGCTTCCTGTGCTGAAAGAATGACAACATTTTAGCCATTTCTTTACTATTAGATATTTTGCTAAATATTAAGTTTAAAATCACTCATCACAGACTTACTGCCAGACAATTCTGCAAAAGTGAACAGAAAAATGGTTTTGCACCAGAGTGACTCTCAATCACTAGAAGAGCAAATTATTTCCTCTTCTGATATGTACACTATAGGCTGTGCCCAACCTCCATTTATTCATATTGATGTTTTCTAGATGATGCAGGCTGCTTTTAATACGAACTGAAATTTCAATTTCAACAGTCAGTGGTGCTCTGCCGATGTAATTCTTCCCATACATGAGAAGTAGATCTTCATTTTTAGCAGGTGTTTTCTGTGTATTTTTATTTGTTTCTCTAGAGAATCTGAGTGAGGATTGAAATGAAAGAGAAGAAATCAATAGTCCAGTGTATGTTAATGAAAAATGAAATATCAGTTTGAATAGTCCATCGATACTGACATGAATTTCTGAAGTCGAAAAGCCACTCTCAAAAGTACAGTTTAAGGACTGCTTCCAAACATATAGATCAATCCAATTACAGAGAAGCTGTAAAATACCTGAGCTCAATATTTTTAGGTGACTTAAGCACTTAAAAGCCTACATGTCATTGAAATTCAGTGGATTCTAAACACCTAAATCAAGTCTATATTTGAAATTCGGGCCAAAAAATCATACCAAAAATTCAAAGAATTTCACCCATTGCCGCTGCAGCATCTCCAGGACATCTCTTTTGGAGAGTAGGATCCCCCACAACTGGAAGCTTTTAGAGTTTTGTGAGACCTCTGGGTTTGTTTGGGGTCTTTTCTTTATTTTGGGGGATATTTTGGTAACCGCTAACAATTTTGTGAAATCTTTGAGAACCACGCCTGAATTCAGAAAAATTCGGAAAGCATTAATGCTGCCTTCTCCATCCTGCACTCTGCTTGCACAACAGGTGCAGAAGACAGGGCCATTGGAGAGAATCTAAATGTTTATCTTTACTTCTATGTGTCACCTATGTCTGCAGTTAGAAAATAGAAATATCCCATATCATTGTTTCCAATTTTATTTTGTGGGGCTTTTTAAAGAAAAGAAACAAACCACAAAAAAAACCCCATACCACGATAAAAGCCACGTACACACCCTTTATCAGGGGTTGGATAACACTGATTTTTACATTACCTTTTATTTCAACGTGTTAACCTCTATTTAGTTTCAGATCTTCTTTAAGCTCATGAACTTCTTTATGCCTTTCGTTATGGAAGGCCAAGCACATCATGAATAGAACTGGCACAAAAAGTGTTCAGAACCATTTATAATTCTGCACCTGGCCTTCACTTACAAAATACCATAATGGGAAAGAAGAAAGAGAGAAGAAGCTTCATGAATTCCACGTATTTAGAGTTTTACCAATCAAAAGTAGTTATTGCATGTTTCAATTACTCACATGGTCTAGAATGCCTCACAGTTGTAATAATGACAATAACAATAACTAAATAATAATAATAACGATACCACTACTACTACTAATAATAATAATGTAAATCTGGAATTAAAAAATATACCTGGAGCAGATAACTGTTACCTACTTCTTTGTGCTGTAGGGCTGTGGACAGCCGTCTTCCTGTCAATACTGCTAAATGAGGATTACCTGAAGTTTTCTTCTGATTTTGAAAACCATTCATCAAATAAAGAACTGAAAGTGCCTCTTTCGTGATGTCTCAACATTACACGTGTCCACAGTGCAAAAGCTTTATGTAGACGTCCTCAGTTATCAGGGCTACAGTAGTAACTCAACAGAAAACAGTGCCTCAGGCACGTGCGTGTGGCTTTTATAGGAACAGAACATTTACAAACCCGTATGTACAGACACAGGAATGGCTAATGTGGACCACTGCCTCCAAAAGCATTCTGGTGCAATTTTTCTGACCATTAGATGACTGTAACCATTACGCAGTTCTCATAAATTGAGCAGAAATAACTGAGAAAATCTTAAACTGACTTTTAACAGTGTAGCCTTCAGGTATGCAGAGAATCAAGTATCGCAAGCAATCATAGAGAATACAAATTTATACTTGGGAAAAAAATCATTCAGTCTAACTAAAAAAAACTTATTATTTCCATCAAATTATCATCATGTATTATCCCTTTTCATGATATTAAAGAAGAAAACATGAAGAAAAACAGTCAAAATGAAAAGGAAGAAGTAAAGAATAAGAAAAGGAATGTTTATTGTAAGAATTTTTTCTCATAATCTAGTAGTCCCAATTAATTTGTCTCAAAAGAACGGAGATTTTAGGACTGAAACAAGAAATCAAACCTAAAGAAAATGTATTGAAGGTGACTGGAAAAGGATGTTATTCTGGAAATTACATAAACGAAAGGCTTTGTTCCACATTTATATTTCACATTTATATTCCACATTTCTTCCTGTTTCTTTCTGCCATATACAAAGACTTCTTTGACATCAATTTCTTGCACCAAGAGATGATTTTCTGCAGGAAAGCTGCTTTCATGCAGCAAAAACTGGTGCTTCAGTTAACCAGCAAAGACAAATGACCTTTAGGCACTGATCCATATTTTTGCTTCGTTATTTTCAGTTGTAGGTGCTAACTTCCTCTTTTTCTTGAGTGGGATTAAATCCAGGTCCCAAGCAGTGAGGTATTACATTTTTTGCAAAACCAGGTGTCTACGTGATACCTGGTATGAGCTAAACAAAATTCCCTGCAGAGCTCTGTTTTCCTTATACTGATGCATCCCTATACTCATATATGACTTGGGAGCAAATGTCATAATTTTGTTTTGCTTTGTTTTCAGGCAATATTGGGCAATGAACAGGAGGGGCAACCTGTGGAGGAGCAGTCAATGGGTGAGAATGACCCCTCTCACTGTGCTTCATGCAGCAAATTTACTGGTTGAAGTAGATTGAGTGGAACATGAGCTACAATCATTAGGTTGACAGCACTTTCTGCTGTATCAGAAACTACACAGGCACCAATAACCTCTGAAGAGCTGGAGGAAGCAGCCATGCTTTCATCCCTGAAAAAACAGATTAGGATTTTAAATGGTTAGACAGTTACTGTAAAATTTTATAAAGCCTCGTCTGAAAAAATAGATCGATGTATTCCTTTAAAAGTTTATTACAGTCTGACTTAAAATGAAGGATGGATGGTGTATGTACCAGAGAGTAACCTAAAGTTTGGGAAGACAACCATGTTCTTAAAAGTTTCCTGTGTATAAGTGACAATTTATTACCCCTATGAAATCTGCCTGACCTCCTCCTAACCAGGAACTTACATCCTCTTAACCACACAAAAAGTCAAACCCGATATTCTGTGGTCATGTTGCTGCAAGCAGTCGACCTACTGGACAGTAAAAAGAGGGCTGGCATGGTGCACATCATCCAGCTACTTGGTCATGCTGCCTATCATAGCTTCTCTGCATGCTGTTCTAGGAAACGCTGGATGTGACGCTCCTCCTCGGAATGACTCCTCTGAATGGTTCTCCTTCTGTTCTTGTAAGGAGCAGGAGGGAGGGATGTTTCTCCCTTCTTTGCCCGTCTTTTCAACAGAGTTCATCTTTTAAAGTTTTGCAGTAGGAGCTAAATGGTGTATCAGTAAAACTGGGGGAGCATGTTGAAGAGTTACTAAAGAACACAGCAAAGTTTAAAAAAATTCTTTGAACTTAGGTGCTAGCTTTATTGCTATTTTGGGAAGTAAGTCAGAATAATTAACAATAACTTCATTAGAATATGTTTAAGAAGATTTGCATTTCTTTTGTGCTTCCACAATTGCTGGATAAAATGTTGCAGCATATCTATTTTCTCTGTTGTATTACGAGTACAGATTGTGTATATGAACAACTGAGGCTGATTTATCAAATTTATATATTCTTATGTTGTAAAAATTCTGTTATCAATTCAAGTTGTTTTCTTTGGAGTCGTTCCTGTTATGCAAAATAAAATTAATAAATTAATAAATGTAATATTAATTATAGCTAAAAATCAGTAAAGACTAACAGTATACATGAAGACTGATAAAAGGAAATATGCAATTTGTTAAAATAGGTCTATGGGTCTGCTAAAATTCCCCGAGTGCCTCAAATTGCTATTATAGACATATTCGTGAGGAATGAAAACTATATATCTGATATGAAATGTTTAATGTTGTGATATAGACAGTGCAAGCTGATGCTTTTCCAAATTGAAAGACTTATTTGTATGACATTGAAGGTTAACAACAGGAAATACTCTCTGATTAAGTTGCCCCTGACTACAGCTCAGTCCTTATGTGGATAAATGCATCTGGGGCATCATTTAATGATGCAACCTCTGAAACAAGCAGATGGGAACTATGACACAAAAAGTTCACAATTGTCGAGCTAGGATCCGTGAGCCACTGTTCCCTCTGCACAACAGACATCTCTTGGCTATTATGCTCCCTTTCCAGACAGAGACGCAGTGCCAGCTGAATAATGAAAAACTCACAGGACCCAAGAAACTCGTTATTTACTGCAAGGAGCCTTGAACAAAGCAGCTGACTTGTGAAGGAGGATTAGACAATTAGGAGAGCTATTAGGCCTTAACATGAGCTCAAGGAGGTTACAAATCAGACAAGCTTGTTCAGAAAAGTGATTATAGAGGAGTTGCTGCAGGGAGTTAGAAATGCTATGGATTTAGGACAAGGCACTAAGCTTAGTGCACACTTCTTTTTCTCACTTAGATTTTTTGTTTGGCCCAGAGACAGTTAAAATGACCTGCCATAAGTTGGCAAAGATAGATGCAAAAATAGATATTTGAGCAAAGACAGAGCACTCTAGTTCTATAGTGTTCTTACAGGGTACATCAGGTGCACCACCAACATATGATTTTTGTATTGCTGTTTTTATTCTGAGATTTTAATTTAAATCCTGCCATACAAGTCTGGTGTTGACTAGAACAAGATCTTTGTCTTAGACTTTTGATGCAGTGTAGCACTGATCATTTTCTGATGAGCTAAGGTAAGAAAAAGGTAAGAGAGGCCATGAAAGCCTGTTCTTAAAGGTTTGAAGACTATGATTCTTACAGTTGTGTGTATACGCATAAGACCATCTTGTAATCATAACAAACAAACAAACAAACAAACAACAATAAAAACCCAAAACATCTAAAAGGTCTTTTTTTAATTGGCCTTAAATATGACCACAAGACAAGGTGACAGAGAATGATGTTATTTCCTGGAATCATTTCTTGGCATTTAGAAAGAGGTATTTTGGAGTCAAGAGGAAAAGACCAAGATATTTATTAGGAGTCACAGTGAAGGTAAAAAGGAATTTGGCAATGAGACAGCAGTAAACAAACTTCTAGAAGTACCTGATTCCCTGTTTTATTCTGTTACTACTGATTTTCACAAGTTTCGATGAGATGGTTTTGGTTTAAGTCTCCATACAAGCATCAACAGAATCAGATATGTCACTGATGGAGAAAAGATCCTTAGGTGAGAAATACTGGCCTAGTTTCTGACGAGAGGGTAGTGTTACACTAAAATAAGTTTTTTCTGCTAAGATTCTTTGGTTTAAGTGCTTTGAAATTGATGCCATATAAATCTCTTCTTGTTAAAAATTTATTAACTTGGTGTGATTAGTTCTTTCCAGAAACACCTATTTCTATAAATTAGAATATCTAGCTGTAATACCTTTCGATAGGAACAAAAGGCTATAAGAATTGTTGACTGTTATGTTATTGGTTCTAGTATTACTTCTCTACTTCCTATCTTTTATGAGCTTAATAAGTGATTTAGTTTTAGAATCTGGCATATGATTTGAGTTTGTACTGCTTTACTCCGGGTAGCCACTACCTCTGTGTTTATTGATGAAATAAATATTTGATTGAAAATATAACTGTTACTACAAAATTTATTTGTGTGAAGAGCTGTGATGCTCACTGAACCAGGTTAAGGATACTGCATGAACAGCACACATCACGGTTTAGCAAGGCTATAGGCAGCTTTTTTCGCCATAATTAATGTCATCATCAAGTTGACATTCCTATGCTGATTTCATCTTAATTATAGCAAAAGTAAATCAGAGGCTTTGCTGGACTGAATTTTGAAGATGTAGTCATGTTTTCAAGATTTCTACATGATGTTTTGCATGCCTTCTGCAATATCTAGCTTCAGTGGCATCGCCAGCAATTTTTTTTATTTTGGGGTAATCCTGGAAGCTTGAAGTGCCAGTGATGTTTCCTGTTCTGATGCATCGTGGTGCCAGACTTGGTGCTGTCCTGAGTGCTGAGCAGGGTTTGACTCAAGACCCCAAACTAAGCCTGAATGAAGACTTAGGAAGTCTTGGCATATATAGTCTAAGCAAGGATCCCCACTGGAATAATTTGCTTAGATTTTATGTCTATTTAGAAAGTTGAATTAAAAGGAGTTTGCATTGCCTTTCTCCAGGTTAGGGTCAAGAGCAGTTTTTGTGGCCGAGCATGCTCGAAGATGAGAAATCCTACCAATTGAATAAATAAAGGTCAACCTTCCAAACTAGATTAAAATTTGTGGATATATGAATCTTAATGATTTTGTTCTCTAAAAGTTCAGCTAAAGATACTCCTTCAAATGCTTTTCTGAAGCAGATGATAGATGAAAGTCAAGAACTTCTTCACGTTTGTCATAAGCTGCAGTTCTTAATGAAATATTGTGTTATTGCAGGCTCCAAAACCACCACAAGGTCACAAGGAATATTTGAAGTAGCACAGGAGCCCAAGACAGAGGATGTATCACAGCCTAGGTATCCTTGAGAGACTTTTTGAAGGATACTGACTCTTTGATGAGTCTGGGAAAATCTCTATGTTCTCTATATTGCACAAATTTCAGTAACTGAGTCAGGGTTCCCTTCTCCTGTACTTCATACTTAGGTTCCATATGTTTATCCTTGCTCATTTTGTATGTATAAAATGAATGCCATTATAATTGTATTATTCTAATTTATTTTGAATGAAATCTATTACATATGTATCACTTCTACCTGACACACATAAAAAAATAATGAGTATCCAAGTCAACATGCCTGCTGTCCACGGTAGTACTTTTCAGTAATTTTGTTTTATTAAAGATCCTGTCTCAGGGATGTTATATTAAAGATCCTGTCTCAGGGACGTTATATTTAATGTTAGTGTAACATGACTGACACAGAAATAGGAAACAGACTGTCCAAATTCAGCAGTGTTATTTGAAACCTCTGACTGAATCTGTAGGGAAAACTGGGATTTTAAATGGATAAAAATATTAAATATGTAACAGAATATGCTCATCTATATATGTACTTTACATGACATAAATGGACAAAATTAAGTTATTTTAATACAATTTTCTTGAAAAGGAAAAACTTGCCAGTGGCAAACTAATTCCCAGTATGGCATATAGATCTACAGTGTTCCGTGTATGAGGGTAATGTATCACTGAGATGAATGTAGAACTTTACCCAAATGCCAAATGTCAGATTTCTGAAAAAGTGTTTTGGGGTGATATGAAGATCTTCAAATGATCTCATGTGGACAGCTTGAAAGGTATAAATATTGACCCAAGTACACCCCGAAACATCTGAATTTTAATTGCCAAATGGGAGCATGTTGCTTGTGACCAGAAAAGTTTGATTGACATAGGATGGTGATCTCATAGCATTTGAGATAATTCATCTCAAAGAAGCCAGGGAAAACTTCAGAAAACATAATATTAAGGGTCAGCTTGACTTATTGCTTCCCAAATGTGGATTAAAAAGGGTTTCCTTTGCACAAACTGAATTTTGTAGCCACAGAAAAAGCACTCTGGCATTGCCACTGTAAAACACAAAATTTGGGTTGCCATAAAGAGTGATGGAAAACCACTCTCACTAATAATTACCTAGAAAATATTTTACATTAGGAACAGCAAAAGGGTGCAATATTTTTCTTTACACTAGATGAAATATGAACATAGACATACAGAGGGAATCAAAATGAAATTTACTTCTTACTCCATTATTTCACTATACAAGATTTTTGGTTGGGTGGTTGGTTGGTNTTAATTTGGTCTGGCTTGGTCTGGCTTTTTTTTCCCTTTTTGTTACCTTGGCATTTCAAATAAAAATTTTAGTGGAGAGAAACTGGGTCTAAACAGCATGGATAAAATGTTCATTCTCAGTAATTTATTATTCAGTAAGATGACTGAAGGACATGATACTGTCCTGAGAGACTTAAACAAGCTCCAGAAGTGTGCTTATGGGAACCTTACGAGATTTAATAAGACCAAGTTCAAGGTGCTGTACCTAAATCAGAGTAAACCTCAGTAACGGCGTAGTCTGGGAATGAACAGACCCAGAGCAGCCCTGCTGGAAGGACTTGGGGGTGCTGGTGGCTGAGAGGCTGGACATGACCTGGCCATGTGCACTCACAGCCCAGAAAGCCAAACGTGTCCTGGACTGCATCCAAAGCAGCGTGGCCAGCAGGAGAGAGGGAGGGGATTCTGCCCCTCTGCTCTGCTCTGGTGAGACCCCACCTGAAACCTGCATCCAGCTCTGGGGTCGCAGCGCAGGAAGGACATGGACCTGTCGGAGTGAGTTCAGAGGAGAACTACAAACATGTTGAGAGGTCTGGAGCACCTCTCCTATGAGAAAAGGCTGAGAGTTGAGATTGTCCAGCCTGGAGAAGAGAAGGCTCCTAAGAGACCTTATTGCAATCTTCCAGTACCTGAAGGAGGCTTTTAAGAAAAATAAAGTGGACAGGCTTTTAAACATGGCACAGAACAATAGGGGGTTTTAAACTGAATGAGTCTAGATTCAGACTAGATATAAGAAAAGTTTTTTATGATCATATTTGTAAAATCCTGCAGTGGGCTGTCCAGAGAAGTGGTAGATGCCCTATCTCTGGAAACATTCAAGATCAGATTGGATGTGGCTCTGAGCAACCTGATCTAGTTGAAGGTGTCCCTGCTTATTAGAGGGGATTTGGACTAAATGCCCTTTAAAGGCCCCTTCCAACCCCAACCATCCTGTGAGTCTATGATTTTACTCTTGTTGTGAAGTTAGT
Source organism: Cnemophilus loriae (assembly GCA_013397755.1). Lineage (NCBI taxonomy): Eukaryota > Metazoa > Chordata > Aves > Passeriformes > Corvidae > Cnemophilus > Cnemophilus loriae. The sequence goes on along the minus strand of VZTF01005725.1, from coordinate 303,396 downwards.
TAGCTCTGAGCATCACTTTTTTTTCCCCTACATACTTATTATAAGCTTATATACTTGACCCACTACTACTGATGACAGAAATTAAGATGCTAAAAGCTGTTGTTTTCTAGTAAAACAAAAAATTTTATTACCTGTGTGATGCATCAGAAAGTGCCAGTGCAAGCCTGATTTCCACTCCAGTTGGAAAGGTGCTAAAAAGGCAAAGGATTCTTGTATGGCAGAAGAATTTTTGACAGGCAGAAGGATTTTTTAAGTTATAAGATTAATATATCTGACTCCACATCTCTATAGTTTGACAAAATAGCAATATTTTTATAACAATAAATATCAAGCCCTCCATGGTTAAAAGTGGTTTAAAGCACCATGGGCTCATGTTTCTAAAATTATAGGTAAAAAAAAGACAAGGATCTGCAAATTCTGCAAAACATTTTCCCCCATCCTTATACAAAGCCAACACTAAATCCAGTGTCTGTGGTAAAATTCTAAAACTGCTGCTGTTCTTTCCAAGAGGTACTGAAAGAACTCGCAGCTGCCAAACTCCTCTCAGAAATATCTGTAACAAAACAGCTGTATGCCACACTTAACTAGGAAACACTTTGCTGGCCATGACAACATGACTTGTTTGTGGAGGACAAGAATAAAGGAAGCAGATGCTCTCCCTCAGGTTATGGTGACTTCAGTATGAGCTGTAGCTTTGAACAGATCCATCAGTTAATATAAATCCCCAGTACTAGGACTTTCGACATGCATCAAATTTCTTCCTTTTATTGAAGGAATGGGATACACATCCTGCTATTTCTATATATTCCTTTACTTTCATAAGAGATTCACCTGTTCAAGGACAGCAGATATCGACTTTCTATGGTTTTCAGATAGCTTATCTTGCCTGAAACATTATCTTGCCTAGGTATATTCCCTTGCCGTAGCATTGTCGAATAAAACAAATAGAACAACCTACAGTTACTTAACACAGAGTAGGTAAGAAGAACAAAAAAACAACATATGCTTGATACTTTATAGCTACAGGTAAGTATGGCCTATTTCTTCCTTGTGGTTTCATTCATATAAGAGGTTTTATGTTCGGCCAGCTGATAATTTCCAAACTCTGTTCTCAGACATAATTGAAAAATAATAAATAATAAATATAAAATAATAAAATTTCATATCAGAACAAAATAAAATTAAACTGTGTCTAGGTGATGCTAGCCTTCTTTGATGGCTAGCTTTCTTTTTGAACTGTCTTTCACTACAAATAAATAATCTGTGCTCCCTTTCATTATGCAGAAATAAGGCAGCAGGAGCTCTTCAGTCAGCCTGTTCCAAAGATGCAGCTGGTCCGGGTTCTGTCTCCACTGGCCCTGAGTAGTAACAGGGATGAAAACAACTACCTAGTAGTAAAGTAAAAGATCGGGTGGAATAAGCACTGTGGTTCTTCTCATTATGTGTAAGGTAACTTTGTAAAGTCACTTTGCCTTAGAATTAACAGATGCACGACTTAAAACATGAATTTAAACTAAGATATTGAGGGGCTTTTGCCAACAATTTTTAGTGGTGAGCAACACAGGCAAGTGCTGCTGAGATTTCCAGACCGTGTCCTGTGATCGCCGATGGCATATCTGTGATTAAAGTCTAGTCTCTCTAGCCTCCCTGTGGCTGGTTCCTTGCCACCCAACTTGGTAAAAATCGAACAAAACTAACTAGGAGAAGTGTTTTGTTATTTAATTATTAAATGTGTATTTGTGACTGAAAGAGGTACCTATCTGAACCACAGATACTCTCATTTTAAACTTTCACTGTAACGCTTCTTATTGACTGCGAAACCCCCTAACAGCTGACACCATTGCAAGGCACAGTAAATAACTATGTGTTTATACTGAGGCATTTGTCTCATATATTGCTTCCCAACTTGAACTAACAAGAAGAACTTAAATGAGCAGAAAAGAGACAAAGCAGGTTCATTTTGTCTGTGTTAGACAGCGGCTTCTAGTTAGTATTGTCAGACCACAAAATATGCACCTGATTTGTTTACTTGAAAGCTAGATGGAAGCTTAATTCAGAAATATAGAAAGGAAAAAAATGAGGAAGAAATAGAGAGAGGAAAAGAAGGTTGCAGGAGATTTCACTAGGACTAAACCACGAAAAAATTGAGGGTATATAGAATATTTGCTCCTACCACTACATAAGAACATCTTTCATGCCTTTAAAATGTCAGCCTGCATTTTTAAACTAAATTTGAATGGAACATTTTAAGATTATGAAATATTTTGTTCCACCATTTTTTGGTTTTTGTAACTAGGATCGCAATCTGAAATATGAAAATAGAGTAAAGAAGTTATGGAACACACAACAGAACAATTTTAAGCCTAATTAACATTCAGATTCAAAGTTACCTTTAAAACTTCAAGATTGTGCTTTTTTAAAGGAAAACACATATGCTTAAACTCTTCCCTTAAGGTTTTGGAATCAATGACCTCTCAGGTTTTGGAATTATTTATCCCCAGCATCTCACACTCAATTTAATTATCTTAGCGTAAGACATAGGTGTGATCCATATGTCTCATTCATTTCCTCTGTAGACATGGTGCAATGAGGTGGAAAACCACTGAGTAGGAGGTACACATTGCAGGCAGAATTTATGGTTATTTTGGGTTTTGTTTAGTGGTTTACTCATATTAAAAGGAATTCATAGCTCAACTATGTAACTGTGATTTCTTTCTAAAAAATAAAGTGGGGGGAAAGATTGAACTGAAAATTGTGTAGCGCAACAGCAAGGTTGGGATATAGCACTCTATCTGCATTTTCCAAACACACTGGTTTGGGAGATGCTGGTTCCCATCCAACCAGCGTCTTACAGCCTGACTTCAATAGTCTTTCCCCTTTTGTCTACGGACCCTGGGTGTGGCAGTTTCTTCTCTCTGCTGCTTTATAGCAACTGCATGTTCCAGCTGCTCCAGAGCAAATGCAGGCAGCACATTTTTATAAGCTATTACCACGGTAAGTCTGAATATTGCGTTTTAAACTATTTAGTTTATAGACTGATAAATTATGCATGTACTAACTCAGTTAACTCTATTAACGTCTTAACACAAAACTAATGGAACAATTGAATTATTGATAAGCAACTTTGACATAATGAAATTATAGCTAGGAGCAATGCAACTTTGGGATACATACTTGTAGTTCTGAATCTTGATTTTCAGTCTGCAAGATGTTTCTGCATATGAAAGGGTCTTTAAACTCGTGCTTAGCTTTGAGAAAGTCTTAAGCACATGCTCGGGTAACTTCCAAAGCTGAGACAATCGTGGTCAGTGCAATAACAGAGTAAAAGGGTTCCTGTAAGGATGGCATTGGTGATTCAATCGGTGGCACTCTTATCGACTGAATGACTCAGCTTAATGCAAAGTATTGAAGGGCTCATTTTTCAGCTGAGATATAAACTAGGAGTACCAGATGACTCCTGATGTTTACAGCTTTCATTGCAATTTGAAGGTATTGCTACAGAGAAAATCGTGTATCAGCTGGACTTCCATGCTGTTCTTTTTGGTTAATACTGTTTCAGCCAGAGGACAGTTCTACAGTGTAGTAGATTGTACATTGTACAGCCCTGAAGATGTTTCAGCTGTGCATGAAACAGGTCCCAAGCACAGACTGTGTTTTAGCACAGGCCAGAGAGCAGTCCCAGTAATGACTTTGCACGAAACGATACTGATCTGGAGAGAAAGCTGCCTGGAGATCCAGTGTGGTCCAGAGGACAAGCCCTCACACTGTTCTATTTGCTGGCCGAGACACAGCCCACCAGGAGAGGAGTTTTGTAATACAGCTGAATTTGGCACCATACTTCACACCATTGCTCAGTGTGAGGCATTCCAGAGAACAGCTGCAAGCAGCCTTTCCAGGGAAATTCAAAAGCAGATGTTCTGAGAACTGCATTATATCTCACAAGAATATCCCATGTTTGTCAGGAAAATATTATTAAACTTGCATTCTAGAAATGCTGATTCATCTTTAAATTAAATGAAATAAAGCTCTCTGTACAATTGGGGCAATGTCTGTTTAAATTAATTTATGGTATTTTACACCAGGTACAATCACACACTATTTTTCCAGCGAGATGCAAGTCATGTCCTTATCCTGTAGGGCAGTTCAGGATCTTTCACCTTTCTCTGAGTACCAGGCCAAAATCCAAATTATTTTCTGGTTAATGAGTTTCGTCTTAGATTTCTCCTACCATATAAGTTCAGAATGCTGCTGCATTTACATCCCACATACAGAAATAGATGTTTTCAAGGACATTTTCCTTGGATTTTTATTGCATCAGTGCTAATGTAGCCTTTTTGCTGCATTTCATTATAAAAGGTTGTCTGCAGGACAAGATCTTTATGCGTTGTGAGCCCTTAGAAAAGTTATAGAGTTTGGTTCTTTAAATGTTTTAAATCATTTTAACAGTTGACAGTGCATGAAGCTATGGAAGAGAGGGGGGAAAGGAAAGCATAGAACACATGCAGAAAGTGAATCTGGAAGCAAAAAGTCAGATCCTTCTCTGTTCTCTACTTTACACAGTCATTTTACTTGTGCTGGCCAGTACAGATTCAGAAGCTGGTAGTATCTTATAATCACTTAGCAAACCTTGCTCAGAAGTAGGGACTTTGAATTAAGTCAGTATAAGTCACTGAGGATGCAGCTTTGCAATTGCATTAAGCAGTCACTACAGAGCCATTGAAAACATGGTACTCCCCTTCTGTCTTTCCTTGCCCACTGCACTACTGTGAGACGGGTAGTCTGGATCATGGAGCTGTGCTGCACTAGTGTTCTGCCAATTTCACACTGCCTAGTTGTCTTGGCTTTCTAAACACTGGAAAGCTGCACAGCAGAGTGAAGGTGGAAAGAGAAGTGTGACAGTCATGCAGGTGCAAGAGTTAGATGGACATGAAAGTACTATAAAATTACATCTCATCCTACTCTGGTTTGGCCATCTGTCAGTCAATTTTCTGAAAATACCACTCCTCATTACACCTAATTTTGTGTACTGAAAATTACACACTTGAGCTGATGCCGGAAGTAAGGAGCTCATATCTCTGAATGTTATGAGTATGTGTTTGGTGCCATTTAAGACTAGAGAAGAGGGAAAGTCCTTATATCTTTTCCTTCAGAAAGCCACAGTGTCTGTCTGTCCTCCCTGCCTTTGTTGCAGGAGCTGCCAGGTTGTCTTTCTCCCTACCTTGCTCTCTCATTTCAGCCTTTCAGTCTTTTTCTTCCCTTTCCCCTCCAGAGATAGGTACATTCGTCAGACAGGGAGCGCCTTCACTCACTTTCACTGTAGTGATGAAGTCCTCAGTCAGCAACATACTATTACTATTGTTGGCTGAATTTATTTCTAAGTAAATGTGATACGAAGTTTCCTGTCTAGGAATGTCTTCTGCTCATGTTTCCCTTGCCAACATTTTTGATATCTCAAGTGTTATTGGCGGTGGAAACTCAGCCTTACTGATATACTCTTCTCAAATTAATGTTGTTATTTATGAAAAGTAACGACTCTGGCGACTGTTAACAGAAACAGGATATGCCAAAGTCTTTGCAAGACAAAAGAAGTGTCAGGGTAAAATGAAGGCAGACAATGGAATTGTTCTTGTACTTCACATCAAGCTCCTGAGTACTGCACCGTAATGCTGCTGCTGGACAAGTAATTGGACTGAAAAATACCATCTCCAGCCCAGTGCACGAAACATGATAATGTGGGCCAAGAAGTAAAACAAGAGAGCTACAGTCAGCACTCCTCCGTTTCAAATAGGATGAGGGAAATATTACAAACCTTTCTTGCAACATGAAGGTCATGATATAGAAAAGAAGCCGATTATAATGCCCATTGTAACCTTGGAAATATTTTTTCAATATGAACACTGCAGCTCTTTATCATGCATTTGCATTTCTTCTCTGTCTGTCAGAATCCAATAAAACTTATTTGTGCCTCTGAACATATAATTCCCAAATACAATTTGATTCTGAAAGAGCTTAAAAAATATGAGGAAAGAGATTCTAGTGCAACCCAGTCAAATGAGCACTGAACTGAAAGCAAGCATAACCAGCACAATTGATTTCCAGGGAAAAGAAATAGGACTATAAATGTGATATGTATCAAAAGATATACTGACACCAGAGAAATACTAATGCCTGGGAAAAAACTACGTATTTCACTGTCATTTACCAAAAAAGAGTATCTATCATTCATCTTAATGACTTAAGTTACAGTAACTTAATGATGATTCCCCAACTCGATAACCATCGCATAAAAGGACATTTTTTAGAAGTATTCTGTATTAGAATTTAGAGAGCTTATCTCAATGAGATATGAATGATGTCAAACATGCACTGAAGAATGATGAATGAGGTTACAGAAAAGTCAGATGCAAAGTGATGTTTCTGAAAAGACAGAGTGCTAGAGCTGGATACTTAAAATACACATGTTAACAAGAAGTTTTGTTTCCAGTACTGACAGGAAAAATGCTCTCTAAGGATGAGATTTTTGAAGGAGTTCAGCACCGAGGAGTTTCTGAAGAAGTCATTTTGACAGCATTCACTGTCACAGAGAATTGATGGGCACTGGATGTTTAAAGTTACATCTGGTCTCTTCTCTACCAACTCACTCTAACAATGAAATAAACCTTACCTTCCCCAGCAAAAAACAAACAAGCAAACAAACAAAACACAAAACGAAACCCATACAGAAATCCCTGATGAATTTGCTTTGCAGAAGCACAGTTGTCAAAACCACTTTGTATAGTTGCTTGCTATTTCAAATCTGCTTTAGTCAGTCACCGCTAAGTTCAGTAAGACATAAGGTCAGCTTATTCAGAGCTCAGAACTTAAAGTTCTTAGAATCTGAATTAGCTGAATCTCCTTGGCACTGCAGGCTCTTGAGGAAGAATACCTGCTGTACAGACTCTTCAAAGGCAAGTGTATGGTGCTGACCTTATACTAAAGGGTTCTTTTTGAACGACAGTCATTTCTGGAGCAGTTAACCATTTTTATAAATCCAGTGCCAAGGGTTTTTTGCTCGTAAGAATTTATTTTTTCATTGACCAATTTATTTTATCTTTGTACTATTTCCTTCCTTATTAGCAACTTGCATAAAGAAGCAAATAATTTGCATTTCTACTCAAAAAATATGTTAAAAATATCTACCCAAGAACACCACAATATTTTTGCTTCAGAATTAGGTTAGAGGCACATGAGGATAAGGCCATCTGGATATTCACAAAACAGTTCAGTTTAAGTGCCAGGCCCACCAGGAAATGCTGAACAGAAGAGAAAAGAGCAGGAGTCACCTAATGGTGTAAATACTTGTAAATATACACCTGGCATGATTCACTTTTTTTTTCCTCTTTTCTCTAGATGCGGAGTATTTTAGACTTCCAGGACACTTTCCAACCCTCTAGATTCTGCACTCTGATTTATAATTGCAGTAACTTAGAAACTCATATAGTTCCCTCCAGTTGTCTGCTGTCTTCGAGGACTTTTTTCTCATGGAGATACAGTAACAGCATGGAGCTCACCTGTTAGGTAAACTTGTGAAAAACTAAACATTTCACTGGGAAATCCAGAATGTAAGTATTATGCATCAGTCACAGCAACATTTCTAACAAAAACTCTTACGTTACAAGTGCCCTAACTATTCAATTGTTAGTGATCAGCAAGATGTTTTCACAGATTCAGGTTTAGAACAACATCATTGCCTAGTGCACAATGAAGGACCTACAGGCCTAGCAAAAGGCAACAGGGAGGGAACATCTGTCAAGACAGACTCTGACTCGCAAAACAGAAGCAAACTTTTCACAACAGCAAGAAAGGAAGAATAAACCTGGAGCTCCTCATGTCATTTGCAGAGAACAACTCTTCCAATCGTAAGAAACCTCTTTAAGAGCAGGAGTCCAACTCTCTGATCTCTGACTTCTCTTGCCTTTTCTGCTGTTGTCCTCTCTCTCATCTCTGCCATGAGCTACCCCTTCAAGATATGGAAATTGCAAAGTTATAACAGAGTTTGATGGAACAACTTGTCTGTTACAAAGTCACTGAAATTTACTCCTTTCTTCTTTATCCTTATTTCTTTTTTAGTAGTGTAATAGAATTTAGTAATCTTTTTGGCTGATATTTTGAAAGGCATTTAGTGAAATCATATTCTTCTTTTGCTCCTCCTTTTAGGTCAAAGTGAGTATTGTGGATCCAATAGCAACCGCATTTTTCCTCAAAGAAAAAAGATACTAAGGAATTTGCTTGGATGGGTAACATTCCGGAAAAAAAAAAAAAAAAATCTAGAGTTTTCAATTTTTTTATAACGTACCAGCATTTCTGTGAACATGCTTTGACAATTCAAGCACAGTTTAACTCCTTGTTGGTACAGCAACATCTCATTTGAAATAACATTAAATCATCTGAGATGCAAATTTACACCTATTCAGATGTCACAGCAAAGGATTTAATTTACATTTCTGAGTCTCATAATCCTCAATTATTATGTTCAGCTCAACACCCACTTCTGTCCCTTAATATTTGGTCCCTAAGAGCACATGGATGCACCTGGAAGTGTTTTCTGACTGCAATGGTGGTTGTGACTTTGGGTTCTGACTTCTTCTCATCCTGCTGATGATGTTTACACCTGTGAGAGGGATGAGTATTTGCTTTCCCGAAAGAAAAGAGCCTGCAAACTCATGGCTGAGCTCTTAGCACTGCAGCTGAACTTACCGCAGAGCTCCAGGGTGGTGCAGCTTCTCCATCTGTGAAGCAAAAACAGCCAAGGAGTGATTTTTCTGCATTTTCCTGAAAAGAATCATTCGCATCTTGGAGTGTAGATGTCTTTTTTTCTGCAGGCCAAATGCCTGTTGTTTGATAGGAAAGCCAGGAGAATCATCACCATGCCCTGAATCTAAAGTGTATCATGAGAAACAACTTTAAAATCTGAACTCTGAAAACATACTCCTACTGCATGTTTTGCCTTACATTAGATTAGAGCCAACAACAACTTCTACTTCCTTTGTAACGTGCCTAAGGAGTTTCAGGAGATATAGAAGAGCTACAAAAGGTTTAAGTAATATTTTCTTCTACCCAGGTCTCCTTAAACTGCTGTTTCTAACACTTCCCTGGTATCTCCTGGATATGCTTTCACCCCCAAGGCAGTTTCTTTCAAGCTCCAGAAATTATGTTCAAATTCTGTCTCCTTCTTGCATTGGTCTGAAACACGAGGTAGTGAGTACAGAAAGATAACACAGTCCTTGAAAAAATGTCAAACATAAATGTTTTATGAAAAAACAGGGCTTACATGCACTGCCCAAATAAAAATAAAAGAAAAAAGTTTATTTTGCTTTTGGCTAGGTTCTGATGGAGTTTGGAAAGTTTTTTTTGTTTTCTGGAACTGCCTTTGCTGTTTTAAAAACAGCATTTTTGATGTATGCCAGTAAATAAGTCTCAGAAGAACTTAAAATAAACAGGGAAAAAAATAACAAAAATCTCATAGCATATTAATAAAGCTGAATAAATGCATGATCATAGGTAGTCCTAGTTGTTATCACTGTGAGAGACTGAGTGAGATTCACATCCTGACAAAGCTTGACACTGAACAAACTAAGATATTAAACAAACATTGCCAGACAGCAAGGGAAAAAAGCAGTGTTGTAGGAAATTAAAATACTGAAAAGAGAGGGCAGGAGCATTTTATACTTTCTTTCTAGAGGCCAAAAATGGGACAGAAAACTTGGAAAATTGCTGAGAATTAAGGACAATTAATGCTGCTACGTGTACAGTCATGACCACCTTTAACGCTGCCTGCTAGGAGAGTGAGCTCTCTAAACACCTCTTCTACAAACTCTTGACAGTTCAAATATCTTATAATGCAAAACTTTCATCCATTACTTTCATTTTCACAATGTAGAAAATGATGGCACAGAGTAAAATCTTATCCTTACTAAGAAAATAAAATCTTGCACTATTTCCCACTTGTCCTGATTTTGGTTAGGATAGAGTTAATTTCCTTTCTAGTAGCAGGTACAGTGCTGTGTTTTGGATTCAGTATGAGAATAATGTTGATAATACACTGATATTTTAGTTGTTGACAAGCAGTGCTTACTCTAAATGAAGGAACGTTTAGTGTTCCCTGCCCTGCCGACAAGCAGGCACAAGAAGCCAGGGAGCAGCTGACCTGAACTGGCCAAAGAGAGATTCCACTTCTTGCTCTGTATATAGACTGGGGGGAATTGGCAGGAGCTGTGAATTGCTGCTTGGAGACCAGCTGAGCATTGGCCAATGAATGGAGAGCAATTTTATTGTGCATCACTCATCTTTCTTTGGTTTATTCTTCTCTCTCATTTTCTTATTATGAAGATTATGCTTTATTTTATTTCAGTTAGTAAACTATTATAATCTCAACACATGATTTTTACCTTTCATTTTGATTCTCCTCTCCATCCCACCAGGAGCAAAGGGAATGAGTGAGCAGTTTTGTGGGATATCCAACCTAAACCCCCACCATGAGCCAGGTGCTTACCCATCACATGATGCATTTATCCAGCTGAGGGCTGAACACTTTGTCCAGGAGATCCTGTGAGACACAGTATCAAAAGCTTTACTGAAATCTAAACAGATTACATCAGCTGGCTTTCCTTGATCAGCTAAGTGGGTTATCCTGTCATAAAAGGAAATCAGATTTGACAAACAGGACTTTCCCCTCATGAAGCCATGCTGGGTGTGACCAATGACTTCACTGTCCTTCAAGTGTTTTTCAACACCTTCTAGGATAATCTTCTCCATAATTTTACCAAGCACTGAAGTGAGACTGATGATTCTGTAGTTCTTGCCCTTCTTGAAAATCCAGACAACCTTACCCATCTTTCAGTCAGCTGGGGTGTCTCTGGATTCTCAAGAATACTCATAAATCATAAAGAGTCCTTGAGACGACATCAGCCAGCTCATTGAGTGTTCTTGGATAAATACCATCAGGCCCCTTAGATCTATAGGGATCCAGATGGAAAGGCAGGTCCCTCACAATATCAGGATCAATTGGGATTTCATCACTCTCACAGCCATAGTCCTCTAGCTCGGGGTGCTGGGACCTCATTAGTCCATCATTGGTGTTGAGGACAAAGACAACGAAAGTCTTAAACATCTGTCTTGTCTGTGTCCCTGTTTGTGGGGTGACCATCCTTATCCTCTAGTGAGCTGATGCAATTTGTGCATGGCCTTTTGCCATTTATGTATTTAAAGAAACCCTTAATTGTCCCCCACAGTTCTGGTCAGCTTCAACTCCAACTGAGCTTTGGCTGCACAAATTTTTCCCTACAATGGAAAGAAGAAGCTCTGTATCCCTCCCACATCACCTGACCTTACTTCCACTGAGGATACACCTTCATTTTTTGCCTTACCTCGAAAGAGAGATTCCTGGTCAGCCAAGCTGGATTTCTGCTTCATCTGCTTGACGTGCAACATTTCGGAATTGCCTGATCCTGTGCCATTAGGAGGTGGTGCTTGAGAAGTGGCCATCACTGATAGACCCCAACATATTCAAAAACAGTTTCCCAGTGGACCTTACTCACTAGTTCCCCGAGCAGCCAGAAGTCTGGTGTCCTCATATGCAGGGTTGAAGTCTTCCTGGCACATTTTGTTTGTCAACAGAGATTTTAAACTCGGTTGCTTCACGGTTGTTGCGGCCAAGACAGCCACCAATCATGACTTCACTCCTGAGACCCTCTCTGTTAGCAATCAAAAAATCAAGTCAGCTTTCTCAGTAACTGTATCATGAAGTAGTCATCTCCGTGTTTTTGGAATCTTCTGGACCTGTTTTTTCCATCTGTATGGTGATCCCAGTTAACATCCAGCAAGCTGAAGTCTCACATAAGAACAAAGACAGCTGATTTAGAGGTGTGTCTTATTCCTCAAAGAATATTTCACCAGTGTCGCCATCCTGGCTGGGTGGTCTAGACTCCCACAGTGACATCCACATTGTTTGTTTTACGCTTAATCCTTACCCAGAGGGTCTCAACCATGCCATCCCCAACTATAAGCTCCACGCATTCCAGCCTCCCATTACATGCAGCACCACCCCCTGCCTCATCTGCCCTGCCTATTCCTCCTGAAAAGCCTGTAACCATCCAACAGGGCACTCCAGTCACAGGGCTCATCCCGCCAGATTTCACTTACGCCAATGATGTCAGATTTCTAGGACTGAGCCAAAGCTTCAAACTCGTCTTGTTTGTTCCTCATGGTATAGAAACATTCAATGTGTGGTTCGTTGTAGCTGACACCTCATGGAGCAGATTGAGCGATCCCAAAAGTGCTTGCTTCCTCAAGTTTTGGCACATCACATTTTCATATATTGCAGCCTGCTGCTGCTGAGACACCTAGAACAAACATTTTCTTCCACTTCAGCTGATATTTTGGGCGAGGCTACTTTCACCCCAGTTAACAGCCATTATGACTGTGCAATTGATCACGGCTCTCCAACTCAGAGGTGCATTGACACCATGCTTATCCACAGTGCTGTACATGCACTCACTTATAAACCTTTGTAACAGCACATCAGATATAGCCCTCTAATTCCTCCACAATTACATCAATCACCTGCATACAGATTTTGTTAAATTGTTCTTTAATGGTTCTAGGTAATTGAGGACCACCACCAGCTGCTTTGGAGCCCCAAAATCACCCCAAAGCCTGGGTCAGATCATGAGCACATCTTTCATCTTCCTTACTAGTGTTCAGCTCCGCCCATGAAGCTGTAGCCTTTCCAGTTTTACTAATGAAGTCCTAAGCAAAGCAAATATGAGATTTGATCAATATTCCACAGAAAAGTAACACTTAACCCACTATTCTTAACACTATTCTTAACTACCAGAATGATGAAATTAACCAATTGGATTGGTTCTTCTTGAGGAGTTTCACTGTCTATTTAGAAAATAACGCTGAGTGTTTTTACACTCCTAAATAAGTTCTAATATCTTGTTAATCTACGTGAGTTAAGTACAAAAATCTTTTCTTAACCTTTCATCAAAATTAGCAAAACTGACAAATTGCATTGTTTGCAGTGCTATCTTATCTTTAGTGTAATATCTCAAAATAATTCACATTTTCAATGGAGAAAGTAAGAGTCACTGTTAGCTTCCATGAAGAAAAACCCCAAAAAACCACAAAACTTCTTGGCATTTTCAGTATGTGCCATTTCCAGATTATCATTCAAAGCTTGGATTTTTTATTTAATCCCCATGGTTTTCTCAGGGGAAAAAAACCAACCAGCCAACCAACCAACCAAACCAAAACCAAAAAACAACATTCACTGAAAATTATAAGACTGCATTATTTACCTAAGTGACAAAATTCCAAGATACAGGAGTTTTCATCCCTGTATATCATTATTAAAGAAGTTTACTTTGTTTATTGCATACTTATGCAATTTTTAATGCAAATTTGTTTTCCCCACTAGTAGAATATTCAAACTGGGCACTTGTTACAATGCTCTTATTACAGTGAGAGAACTGCTGCCTGAGAAATAGAGGACAGCAGAAAAAAAGAAAAATGTGCATTTCAGACACAAGGCAGACCATTTTCAAGCACTGGGAAGAGGACTCTGCTCGTGAACGCATCTCTCCTCTCTCAAGTCCTGAGAATGAGACTGCTCAAGATTACAAGTGAAGCTCTCATTAATTTAAAAAAAAAAAAAAAGCAATTTAGATGGGGTTTGCTTAAGAGTCCTATGGGCTCTGGTTGACTTGGATGGTCTCGGTAGTTACCTGGGGAGGCTGAGAGCTTGACACTGGGAGAGAAAGCAGAACTCTGCATAGGCATGTATATGTTTGTTTAACACAAAAGTGAAATATTGACTTGGAGCAGAAGTACATGATCAAAGTCCTGAATGAATACAAGCAAAATTGAATTTTTGTGTAAGGAAAGACAAAGTAAAAGCAAGTAGCAAAGACCAGAGTTTTCAGAAAAAAAGTCTGGCTTCCTCAGGACGCTAGTCAATTGGATCCCAGGGAGGCAGTTTTGAACCACAGAGCTCAGGGAAGCTGGCAGGTCTTTAAAATCAAAGCCCTCCAAGGGCAAGAATGAGCTTTCTCATACTCAGTCAACAAGCAGGTTTGTTAGGAAACCCCCGTCTCCATCCTTGAACAGTTTCAAGCCCATGGGTGTAAAACCCTGGGTAACTTGGCCTGATTTGTCAGCAAAACCTGTTGTTGCAGATGGGTGTTGAATTGGAGATATCCTTAGGTCCCTGACAGCCTGAACTATCCTAGGATAGGAGAAAGAGAGAAAAAAGTTCAGTAAAGAAAAATTCAGGTTTATAGCATAGTCATTTTACTGGAAAAGATTACTGATGTACTAGGTAAATATACCAGTGTATCAGTATTTTTTTTAATCTGACAATGCTAAGAATCTTTTTGCAGTTTCAGAGGAGAAATGTGTGCACTTCAAATCCAAGTAATACATCCCTCAAGATAAATGGATATCAAACACTCCTAAAAAGAAGAGCAATAATTATGCTCCATTAGCCACTATGTAATGATGGAAGGCAGACTTCCAATCCACTCTGCTGAGGAGCTGCCAGCTAGTACCGAAGTCAAACTTTTATTTCCCAAGAGAAATAATGGAAAGATGTAAATATCAGTGTAAATATCAGATAAGCTAAAACAGCTTTACTAGTTTAGCGGATACTTCATTCCATTTGCATGTACACATACAAATTTACAGCCTGTGTCATCAAATGGGGAAAGGATTCGTCAATATTAACCATCGTGTTTCTTCGTATTTCTTCTTAACCTCTCATTTCAATGAAACATTACTGTTCTTATGCAAAAGCTAGACATTCACAGTACATACTGTGGCCCATTTGAAAATTAAATTCCCTTCAGAAAGTAAAACATGGTCACTAGTGATACTGATTGTCCTCTTGTTTCCCCTGGCAATATCTGCTACAAAGTTCACTGATATCTGCGGCATAAGACCAGACATGGAAAGGAGTCGTGCTCCTATGTAGTAATTTACACATGAATATGTACATTTATAATGCTAAGTTAAATCAGGAAAAGTGCACAATGGGAGGAGAGGTCCGACCTAGACAGCAGAGCAAGACCCTGAAAAGAGGGAAAGCACACTAATTTCAGGAATAGCACGTGGAGATAGTTGTTACTCAAGTTCTTGTTTTACACTGTTGTAAAGAAAGGACTCGTTTTACAGTACTTTGTAGTCAAGTATTACAAATACACATCGTTTAGTAAATGCAGGATAGGAAACATTCTACTTGCTTACAAGACAGCCAAATGACTTTAATATTACAAATATTCTGTATAAGATATATAATATTCCCCTGACTTCTCACAGAAGGGTAGCTACTGCTTCTTGCTTTGCTGCTTTATCGCATCAATCCACCATAGAAAAAGTGAAAAGGGATTAATTCCCCGTCTTTCAGTTCACACAGTTTTTTATTTAAGAGCTATGATGAAAAATAACAAGCTACTGGTGTTCAGGTCAGGTCCTCCAATGGTGTAAATGAGCTGAGTTCATTTTACTCTAATAGAAATTCAACAGTATGAGTCAGATACAGAAAAGAACACACAAAAAAAACCCCAAAAACTGTATGGTTTCTTTAAAGATGTATTCCCTTGATAAAGAATGGCTGAAAAATTAATAAATGTTAAGAATATTTCCGCCTCAATCTTTCCTGGATTTAAACCCTGTTGACTCTTTATGGCAGTCACCCAACCAGACACAGCTGAAGAACTAGATGGAGGGATGATCTATTACATTGTTTCTCTGATTCTGAAAAATGTTAAAGCAAGTATAAAAATAAAAGCAGCTGAAATATCAGTGCTCAGGACCAGAGTAAGCACAGCAAGCTCACTGTCAGTAATCCATCTCATCCTCAAAGTAATGTTTCATTTCTGACACCCAACTTAATTGCAAGTAAGAAATAACTATTAGACCGAAAAATTGAAAGCTTTAAACTCAGTCCTGCTTTACATGAGTTGTGTGGATCAGTTTGTCTTCTGTGTGATACCTTACTAAGGATCCTTTTGTAAAAGTGAACTTTGGTCCTGTTGCTTCAACTAGGAAGACAGTGTGGCAGTAATACAGAGAAACGGTGAGCTATTCAGTAGGCAAAATATGATTAAAAGCTAACTCTCAAAACAATGAGTTAATAGAAATCTGATTGCTTATTTGTTAATAGAAAACAACAAAAACAGCATCAAAAAAGACTGTGTAAATCTTGACATGAAATTCAGATTTTACTAAGAAACATAGTTTTCTGAGCAAGCCATGCCAGCTCACACAGAAAATGGTCTTCCAGCCTTGATATATGAGTTCTAGTGAATTCTTATTATTTTTGACTTATCCTAGAATAAGTTTTGGAAATCAGGCACCCACTCTACTGTTAAAATTGCAGGTTCTCACCATCACAAAGCGGTAATTTTAAAGGATTCACCATGAGGACATGAAGTCATCCTGAAAATATGGCAAGGCATTAGCTGTTCCACTGAAAGTTGATCTTAAATGGGCTACACCTTGACTTATTCATTTGGATTTATTAAATGAACATATTAAAATTTGTCATATGTACCTTGAAAACTGTTTGAACATATTTTGACAAAACATCTTCCAGTTAAAACTGGAATCCTGAAAGTTACTGAGATTGTCACATTTCACCCAGCAGAAGGAATGAAGGAGAATTTTAATTCACTTAAAAATCTCTAGGCTTAGAAATCTCAGGAACTGAGTAGTATGGATTCAGTATTAGATTTGGTCCTAATTTCATCACTGACAGCCATGGGAAAGAAGATGAGTTCTTTGACCCCACTGCAGTGCCAAAACTGGAACTGAAGTAAATATTAGATTGCACATTCTGGAAACTGAGATATATTCCAGGAAAAGTGAGATGGAAAATATAGGTCTTGGAGGCTCTTTTCTGCGTGGCCTTGGGGCTCCAGAGCTGGAATGCTCCACTCAAGAGGTCAACAGCTAAGATGCACTTGAATCATGCTAGTCAATCAGGGACTGACTGTTTGGGAAAAAAAAAACAAAATCACAAACAAGCTAGAACAAATTTTAAAAGCTCCTGTAATAATTTATGCTTCTCTTTTTCATTCTAATTTTGAACTCAATGTATTAGTATTGTGTTACCTCGGGTGTAACAGCTTGAAGTTTTTTGAGGATTAAGATGGAAACTTTTGCATAGATCAATCTGATTGCTCTTATCAGGCAAATTAGGCAGTCAGAATTAATTTTTATGAAGAAGAGTTTAGGTTACAAATCATTTTATAGAATAAATTTATATTTTTTGTCTATTATGTACTATTAACTGAAAATGTCACTAAAATTGTAAAAGTCAGAGCAAAATATTTCTAAGTGAGAGATGGAGTAAAGGTGATATTGTCATTCCACCTCTTAAGGCATCAGTTTTCCATAAATTCCATTAGACTGGAAGAAGGCAGGACAGAACAATACACATGAAACTCCTGGCCTGGTGAATTTGGTCTTTCAGACTCTTGCAGTGGCGTGAATTCCATACAATTTAACAATGAGAAAAGATGTTTTCAGTACGAACCTTAAAAAAGAAAGCTCCCCCTGATCTGTGCTTTGTGTGAAAGAACGTATCTTAAGACTTCCAGAAAGGCAGTAGTCTAAATAAAAAATCTGCTTCACTATTACACTTCTATAAAAGTATTGCATTTACTGGTTGGTTATTTAACCTATATGATTTCACAGAAGGCAAGTTATATCAATGATACTCCAGAAAAATCACATCTTAAATTTCTTAGCTTTAAGGCATACATTTCATACATTTTTCTCAACAGATACCTAATTTGGAACTCACAGAATCTTCTTCATCAAAAGTTTGTAAGATCTGTTTGGATAAAACTCTGTTAGGAGTCACATCTGATTCTGCTTGGTGGGGATAGTGCTGATACCCCAGATATTTTCTTTTCTTTTTCTTTTTTCTTTTCCCCCAGCAACTTAGTGACACATAATCTTACCAATTAGTGACCCATCTTATTTAAAACACTATGCAAGACTCTCAAATTTCTTTATCTTATCAGCTACAAGCTTCAGTTATGGGAATTTGAGAAAAAGTATACGGGTAGTCATCTATACACAGAACAGGTACAAAACTTTCCTTGGGTCACACTTGAGTCGTGAAAATAAGGCTAAAATGCAAAAAACAGTGAGCTATGAAACACCCAAGAATTTTCCCCTTCCTTCTGTTTCTGGAGTTTGTGAAACATAAATTAATAATATTAGGAAAGACTCCTTAAGGGGAGCAAAATCTGGACTGACAGATATTAAATTAAAACTATTTTATAGCTGTGGCCTAACTTAGAATCATTCCTACATGACTTTAAAAAAATACCAGTTTCCCAAATCATAGACTGGTTTGGGTTGGAAAAAAACCAGTAAAATGAACGCTTCAGATAAAATTGAAAAATATTCAGATATGTCTAAAAGTGCACTAAATTTTTCAGACCATTTCTTTTGGGGAAGGCACAAGGAGAAATCCCCTTTTCAGAATGATAAAATAAAAATACATATTTCACCTGAGGATATAGTTTTCCTAAAAAGCTAATAGTACTCAGAAGCCATCCTTGATATGTTTTCTTCCTCTTTGGGTGAATTATGACCTAAGCACATTGCCAGCTCAGCCAGCCAGCTAAGATTTTCCCTTATCTGTTACACGTTGCCTACTAGCCTAAAGAGTCTACTAATATCCTGAGTCACAGTGGGACCCTGGGAGCAGCTGGCATCAATGAAGGTCACTTTTAGGGTGTCTTAAACAGTGTCTAAATCTGAGCAAAATAGAGTCCAAGCATTACAGAAGTAACTTAAATTCATTTCATCTCACAATCCACATCTCCTGACTAGTCTAAATCTTTAGATATAATTGAAATAATAATTTTAATTTCCCCAACATAAGCCCATTAATGAAACTGTCCTTAGAATATCTCCTGGTTAATCTCCCTGACTAAACTGAATCCTAGAACTCATTCTGCGGAACCTTGGTCTGCGACAAATGCAACCTAAAGCGAATCCTCTGATGAACTCTGAATGTCTGTCTGTGCCACTTCCTCTATGTTTTAGACTTGATACATGGGGATATCTAGAAAGACTCAGACATGAAGTTTGGGTGTCATCTAAATATGTGAATAGGCTACACTGCCCAACGAACTACCTAACCAAGGGCTGACAAAACTCAAAAATACAGCACTTGGGTGAATGATTCTTTAATTTCTGACATATTTTTAACACACGATGTTATTTAAAAGTGTTTTTCCATTCAAAGAGAACTGGAGACATGCTAAACAGAGAAAAAGTAAAAACTAAAAGTTACAGGCTGGCCCTAACTGTCAAGGTTAAACATGGATAGGCAAACCCCATAATTTTCATAATATGTATGCCTTTTCACATGAGGTTTTGGTATAGACCTCCACTGGACTTAAACTGTACTTTCAGTCTAAAGGGAAACATACGGAATGTTGAATTCCCCTCAGATCAAGATTTTCTAAACTGAAAATGAGAGGGAAATAACAAAGGAGAACATGGAGGGGAAAATAGTGTTCAGTATGCATACGCAAAAAAAAGAAATTTAAAATATTCGGAGTGCCTTTGCATAGCCTTTGCTGCAAATTATGCAGCTCTGCTGTAGCCTTCTCAGGAATCTGGAAACAATAGGCAAGCTCACATGTACAGTCCTTTTTTCTTACTGGTGTGAATTTGCCTTCTCTAGGAAAATGGAAGGGTCATATACTGATAAAAATTCCAAAACTATTGGCATAAATGCAGCTGCTTTTCCTTTATTGACAGACATTTTCAAAATCACCCTGTTTTGCCTGCCACCCATAATTTTAAATCACTTCTTTTCTTTGGTCAGACATACATCAAATAATATTGTCTTGTTGCCCCTGCTCTCTTAGAACTGAAATAGAAAATTAAACAACTGGATAACTGGTATTTCTGATGGTTGTTTGGTCTTAAAAGGGTGCATTTTCACCACTAGTGATAACAAGTAGTGATCACTAGCACATTTGAGTTATTTCTCTCTTGACTTGAATCAAAAATTTTCCAAATGTCTTTCCATGTTTTCAGTAAAGAAACACAATACTAAACTGAGAATAAGCTGTTCACCCCCACTTCTTTGGCATCACTAATTATTTCTCTTCCCTTGCCCCAGTGCTGAAGCTGCAACTGAAACGTATTAGTTGATTTTTAAGTATCCTGGTTTGGATATGCTGCTCTCTCTGAACTGCACTGGTATACAACTTAAATTGTTTTGTACATATATCATGTCCCTCTATTTGTATTCCTGTGCAGTATATAGCCTCATATTGCCCATCTGATTTAGTTTTGACTGCGTAGATGCCTTTTAGATAAAAGACACCATTCCATGGTGAAATTAGGAACATTTATTTCTTTTGCCTTCTTCCTCCCCATCGTCTACCCTGAAGCCACAGGAGCAAGAGAAGGCAAAGAGTAAAGAAACAAAAATTCACACAAATCTAGATGCAAAAATTTCGCTCCACTGAGAAATAAGGTTTCTGCTGGAGAACCCATCAATCTTAATTCATCTGGAAAGAGGTCTATTCACAATATTTCACAATCTAAATTCTTTTCTAACAAATCTATTATGCACTCAAACAAATTATTTTCTGCCTGTGGAGAATTGTTACTGGAATTTTTCTTGTTCCAGAATCCTTCCTTTTTCCTTCCTCTTCATAAGCAATTATTATATCCAAGTACTATCATTGTTTTTTCATAGTATTCTCTTATCTCACTCCACAAATTCTTGGGGAAAGGGATCTAAAAAGATAAGCAACAATTGCCCTATTAAGTGGAAATACAAATCTTTTATCACCATGCTCTTTCCCCTCCCCCTTACTTCTCTTATCTTATTGCATAACTCTAACATTTACTGGCTTTTCATTTGCCTCACTTAAACACACAGAATTTAGCAAATTCTGCAATAGTTAAGATCACAATAGAATCACTGACTGTTTTAAAATAGTGAAATACTGACCTGACAACCCATGGCAGGACATTTCAGGTCAATGGCAGCCTCAGGAAGTCTTCACTCACACCTCCTGCCCAGAACAGGCTCAGCTGTGGAGGCAGATCAGATTGCTCAGGCCTTTACCCCATTTAGTGAACCCATGCTGATCACCTTCTTGTCTTCCATGTGTGTATAGACAGCCTCCAGAATGAGGTGCACCCTCTCCTTTCCAGGGACTGAGCTGAAGTTGCCTGGGTCCTCTTTCTTGCCCTTTTTGAAGACATGGATGACATTTTCTTTCTCTCCTGAGGCACCTCTCCTGGTCACCACGACCTTTAAGAGAAGATCATAAGTGGCCTCATTATGGTGTCTGCCAGATCTCTCAGCACTCATGGATGCATCCTGTCAGGGTCCACAGACTTATGGATGTCAACTTTGTTTAGGTGTTCTCTGAGATCGTATTTATAATCTCTTCTCCAGGATTTGCTAGCATTTCTGTCCAACTTTTCCAGCAGTGCTGTGCACATTGCTAAAGGGCAGTAGTTATCTAAAGAAGACAGAGAAGATGGAGAGGTGCTGTGAAACACGGGAACTAATTGAGGCTCAGCCTGCTCACCAACTTCAGTGCTCCTCTGCTATAAACTCCAGGGTGTTTCCATCACCACTTTATGACTGCATCCTTTAAGTTCTTCCCCAATTCTATTTAAGTTGTGCAATTTCTTCCCTGACAATTTCTAACATGCTAGGGAGCACAGTTTGCAAATATAAAGACATTTAAACAGATTTCAAAAGATTTCTAAGCAGCTGACAGGGTTTTTTTCTCATAAAGAAACAGATGACTTGTGGGGGGAAAGCCTGCTTATGGAAAAAAAATATTTGTCTTCTTGCAGACTCCTTATCTCACAGCGTGAAATATTCATGAATCCTGCAGGTAGCATATGATATGTTAGATACAACCAAAAGCTCTAAGACAGAGTGAAAATTGCTGAAAAGTGTCTTGTTGTTATACAATGACCCTGAGCAAGTCCATGAAATCTAAGTTGCAAAGCACTGTGTTGTACTGCAATATCCTCCCTGCGTGGACTAGAGGGACTCAAGTCCTCATTCCTAACAATATGTCTATCTCAACACAGCACGTGTCGGTAACAAAAACTCCCATCATTCCCAGTCGTATTTTAGTCATACCTATTTCCTGTTCTACACCAAGCACATTTAATATAAAAATTCAAATACTGCACTAAGCAAATCCCTGAGAGAAATCAACATACTCAACCTGTTTCCTGAGAGATTAGGTTCTGTAAGGTCAAGATCACCAAGTTACTTTTTCCTGAGACAACTTCCCTCAAATTTGCATCCTGCAGTTTGTTCAGACTGGTTCAGACTTTAAAGTCGCTGGGACGGATGTCCCTAGATAGGTCACTATGCAGGGGATCTCACACAGGAAGGCTTTATGAGAAATGTGCACTGCGTTCACCAGAAGATGCAATCCTAAGCAGTGGTTGCCAACAGGAGAGAGAGCAGCAAGAAGGGAAAAGGAAGAAGAGCTTACCTAATTTTGTTTTGCACTTCAGCAAGAAAAAAAAAAAAATGTTAGTTGTATATGATAGTTATACCACCGCTTTAGCAGACAAAACACTGTTTTCTACGAGAGTGAGATACTGAGTGAAAGCATTTAGGTTAGAGTATAAATTTAATGAAAAAGCCAAAGATCAATTGCATAACGATTCTTTACTTGACTTTACAAGATAAACAAGAATTCTGTAGGAAATAGTCATTGATGAAACAAATCACTGGCATCATGTTTGCTTCTGTTTGAAATTTTTTGATACGGCTGTTACTGGTTTTTCGTTATTATTGAGGTGTATTTAGTTAAGTTTCATAACTGAAGGACAATTCTTCTGTTTTTCACATAAAGTCAAACTTGTCTCCAGGCAAGAAGGAAGCAGAAGGATTCTGAACCTTTCAAGTCTCTTCAGTTTCTTAGATCAATGACTTAAGTGGGATTTAAGCAGCACTCTGGCCTCATGCCACTTCTTTGCCCCAGTGTTAACATGTGATGGTGTCCATTACAATCCAAACAACCCTACTCTGCGAAGTAAACCCACTAGAATAACAGTTACTTTGGAAATTATTTTGCCCAGTCTTGGTTTATAATGATCTGTGTTGTGTCTACCTTATCCAATTGGAAGCTAAAGATATTTTATGATAAGTTTAAAAACATGCACCTGTACCAGCTTGGAGATTCTGGAGGATAAAATAAAATAATTTTTGTTGTTGTTGTTGTTTTAAACTGATTTTAAAGTGATGTAAATTGGCATTTTTACTAAAGCAGAGTATATTTTTTCAAACATACAGATTCATTTGGCAATTCACCTAATTTAAATGGATTTATCTTTCACATCCATAAATCATGTAATAACCACTCTTCAATCACTAGTAATGCTGAGTCCACAACAAAGTAATTTGTAATCTCTTGAACATTGATATATAGTCTCTGAATTAATTTGTATAGACTTTCTAATCCTTACATAGTATATGTGCTCTCCTAACAAATACTGTCTCCTCATGACCAATGGATCTTAACAATTAATGACACTGTGACTGAATGAACTGGACTACTCCTCAGACTTATGAGGTCACTTGGTCTGTTCAGCCTGGAGAAAAGGACACTGAAGGGAGACCTCGCTGCAGTTACAACTTGCTCGTGAGGGGAAGAGGAGGGGCAGACACTGATCTCTTCTCTGTGGTGACAGTGACAGGTCTTGAGGAAACAGCATCAAGCTGAGCTGAGGGATGTTTAGGTTTGATACATGGAAAAAGCTCTTGCTCCTGTGGGTGGCTGGGCACTGGAAGAGGCTCCCCTGGGAAGTGGTCACAGCACCAAGTCTGACAGAGTTCAAGAACCATATGCACAATGCCCTCAGGCACACGGTGTGACTCTTGGGGTGTCCTGTGCAGGGCCAGGAGTTGGACTTCGATGATCCTGGCATGTCCCTTACAATTCAGTACATACTGTATGGCCTTCTATGACTCTGAGTACAATCCAGACTCAATCAGCAGGGACCCAATGCACTGGCAGAATGCCATGTCTTGACATCACTTTCTGTTTGAATTCTATTAATGCTATATCCCTGAAGCCGTAAACCTTCTGCAATGACAAGAAAGGCTGCTGACTTTGAGGGAAAGTTCCAAATAACATAAAACACTTCTTAGAAACATAAGCTGATGCAAAAATATTTATCTTGCCCTTTGTCCTCTAGCAGGGCTTTTCATAGATAGCAAAAGAAAGTACAAGGCCTAGGCCCTCAGTGACACAATCCCATGAGATCTGGAAAAAAGCCATAGCACGAAAGCACATGTTGACACTTCAGTTTATATTTATCCAACTGGAAGATAACCCTGAACTAGGTAGAAGGTAAAGCTTGGCATCTTGAAAATTAACCACGGTCCTCTATTGCAACCATGGATCAACCGTGTCCTTTTCCACAACAGCATTGTGCGTGTTGTAAAGACGATTATGGCAACAGAAGTCTGTTCTTACATTTTTTTAATCTTAACTTGAAACATTCAAAAGAACACATCTTCCAGGGTCCAACAAGACCTGGGTCCCTACTGCAACTGTTCCCAGCTTTCTACCCCTAGCTGCTATTATTTACATGACTTTTCAGAAATTCCTGAACACCTGTTTTCACAAAATACATAAAAACTCCATTATTCTTGAGACATCTACCGCTCTGTTAATTTTGATGTTGATCTATAGGTTAAATGTTATTTGGGTGGAGGAAGGAAGTAGAAAATGGGAAAAAACTGTACTCAGTGTAACTTCATACCGAAAAGAAGAAATGAGGCCAAACCTTAAACCTCATCAAAATAAACTGCTAATCCATACAAACATAAGAGGAAAAAAAAGGAAAGAAATTCAACTCCTCATTGAATAAATTTTTCTAAGCGTATGTTTAGACATCCAAGATGTGACAGAAACAGAGAGCAGAAGAGAACTCAAGAAAAGAAGTGCACAAACATGAAATAAATTTGTAAGGCATAAGAAAATAGAAAATATAGAAGGTTTGAAAAAAATTATTTAACTTAAACAAAGCCATACAATTAATCCTCACAGCAGATGTGTGTATGTATTTGAATACCTCCCATTCACTTGAAGGGAGTGTGTTACTTCAACATTTGGAAAAGTGTTAATTCAGAGTGTTAATTCAACATAATATTGTCTATACAAAATGAAAGAGTAATGAAATTGCTTAACAGGTTTTCATTCCTATACTATAAGCACTAAGTGTAGGAATAGAAAACCTCAACAGAGGCTGGGCCACTGCTGCAGCTGTAGAAGACAAGTTATTAGCACCACAAACCAGACACAGCAATAGTGCTAAAGCAACAGTGCACACTCCCTCTGGAACAGATTTAAATTAGAAACATGAGAGGTGAACAAAAAAAAAAAAACAAAGGATACACTTCAAAAGTGCCATAACTGCCTTGCAGAGCAGCTCTAATATGGAGATAGTATGATTTTGCCACACTTTTAAATAAGATCAGGAATATATTTAGGATACCTCTTTTTAGTGGTGAATGAAGCTTTTTGTGGTCACGGCAGTGCAACCGTGCCTGGCCTTTCTGACAGCTGACTCATACAAAAAAGTTCATGAAACAAACTGGTCCTACAGAGAAAATCAAGTCAGTCATGTCCTTGGAAAAAATTACTTTTACTGTGTGGTTAAGATCTTAGATGAATGAGCAGACATGATTTATGTTTATTTAAGTGGAGAGAATGTAATCATATATATTACTAGACACTTGAAAACTTCTACTCTAAGTGGAATTTCAGAAGGCTGTCATCAGCCAGAGGTTATTCTAAAAACAATAGAGTTTTAAATAAAACCACTCAGCGCTTTCAGAATCAATGCAGATTTATAAGATGTTGCGCATTATTTCCACATGTGTGTCATTAGTGTTGAAAATATATCACATTTCCTACATCTAGATATGTCTATAGCCTACTGCCACACATGGGGAGAAACATATGCATGCTTCAAGTCTTCAGTACTATTACCCAGAAAAGGATACTTCGGGTAATCTTTCCCTTCTTACCATTTTAATGCTATATTAGCAGTCAAAGGAAACTAAAACAACTTTAGTAAATATTTTTACGCTCTTATTTCATTGCATCAATTCCTCTCTCTCCTTCATAGGCATAAAAGCATAAAGACATACCACCTTGAATGCAGTCTCATTATTTCAGTGTTTCCAATCTAATTTAACTCAAAATTTGAGGGATATTGCAACTCTGCAATAATGAGTCTGAAGCGGAAGAAAAAGGAAGAAAAAGGAAGTCCTTTCACTGTGATGAACTGTTACAGTTTTAACTTCCTCATGAATTTCCTGTATGAAAGAGCTAGTACCCCAAACCACCAGATGACTGTTGATGTCAAAAATGCACACACAATGTAATTTTAAAAAAATGTTAGGAATTTTCAGTCTATAAAACTTTTCAGTTAAACCCAATTTAAACTGCAGATAACGCTAGTACTAATCCAAATGAGGGAATCTATGGTCTGAAACAGACAAAAATTTGTTTTGAATTACCCTGCATGCATTTTACCCATTAAAATTATCATGTGAAGATTATTGTATATTGATGGGAAACTGTCGGTTAATTAACTCTTCTGTGTACAAAAGATTCCTCTGTGATATCTTTTTCTGTACAAATAGGAAAATACTTCTGTTTAGCCTCAAGTAAAAACCTTAAGCAGCATATTAAGGACAGAAAAGAGAAATAAAACCTATAAATAAGTGCTATTTGTGAAAATAATATGTTGTTGATTTCTTTAATTACTAAAAATAGCAAGTTGTGAAAACATCTCTTGGGCACTTGAGGACAATTAAGAAACCAACTGGAATTGCGCATTGCGTTGATTCTCGCTTTGGAAAACACTTATTTTTCTCTATTCTCATCTCTTTAGCAGTACAGTAAGATCAGAGGAAAATTTTCAGAGACCTCAACTCAGATGACTTAGCATTTATTTCTAGCACTGAGGTGTCTCACTAAATAAGAACATCCAGGTTGTAAAACAATGTGGCTGAGTATTCCACTTGCTGTGTTCAGAAGTGCATATTCACTCACAAACCTTAGATTGTATCAAATTCAGTGCAGCCTAGGAAAGATCACAGAATCATGGAATGGCCACTGTTGGAAGGGACCTTAAAGATCATCTCGTTCCAACTCACCTGCCATGGGCAGGGGCACCTTCCACTTGACCATGTTGCTCAGAGCTGTATCCAAACTGGTATTCCAGGGATGGAGCATCCACAGCTTCCCTGGGCAACCTGTTCCAGTGCCTCCTCATCATCACAGTAAAAAATTTTTTTCCTAATATCTACTATTTTACTTTGAAGCCATTTTGTCTTGTCCTGTCACTTCACGTCCCTGTAAATAGCCTCCTTCTACCTTTCTTGTAGGCTCCCTTCAGGTCCTGAAAGAATATCTCCAGGTTGCTGAAGTAAAACCACTTCTACCGTCTCCTCATTGTCAGGGCTATTGAATCTTCATTCTTCTGGTGCCTCAGGTTCACATCTCTATCTGTCACAAGGAACACTCATCATGAATGATCAAATGTTAAAATGTTAAAAGAAAATTTACAGGAAAACTGTGTGTATGGATAAAGTCCTGTACACATATACAACTCAGGATTATACAGGATTTGCAGAATTTTCATATTATGAATTTTAAAAACTTAAATAAATAAAATATGTGATTGGAGATTCCAGTGCTATTTAGGACAAAATGGCATGAATCCAATGTGATTACAAACAAGAAAAACCCTAAAAATGGGTATTTAGTCACTACTCCTGGGACTCAGGTACCTTGACACACCTAGATGAATGAACTATTCACTACCATGCCTGGTCTTCTACTAGGGATACATTAACCTCCAAGTATAAACAAAAAAAGATCTTTTTACTGCCTGCTATTGAGACAATGTAGCAAATGTAGAGAAATATTATGTTAAAAAGAAGAAAAGTATCCTTGCCTGAAAAAAAAAATTTCAGTGATAGGCGTCCCTTTCACTTCTTGGTGTATTTTTCCTTCTCTCCAGGCTTTGTCCTTCAGGCCACCTAGGAAACAGTTAAAATTTCAGGCTATAAGGGAACAGTCAGCTTTCACACAAAGATGTTTCACTGTGAATGGCACAGCAATATATAATCATCATTTTTTTCATAGTGGGCATGTACTGCTCAGTCTTTATAGAGACATTTTTTTAATTTGGAACATAAATTAAATTAAATATTTATGCCAGAGCTGTCAAAAGAAAGACAAATAGGACTGGCAAACAATTCTCTTAATGAAGTTCAATCACTGTAATGCACACTGTTGTCAAAGGGTAAGTGCAAGTTAATTTTTTCTTGAAAAGTTTTTCTGTCTTTTTCCTGACAGTCATGTCAGAAAAAAAATGATAGTTTGAAAGGTGATTTATTCAGGGCATAATCTTGTGCTCAGCTAAAGTGAATATAATTTCTTTTCCGTTTGGGAACATCTGCAGCTGGTGAGTTCTTGAGGCTATTTATTTGTGTTTACTAGTTGGTTTTGAGGAAGGTAGTTTCATTAATATATATTTTTAAGCACAGACAGATTCACCTACACAAAAGAGAGATATGTTCTTTTCTTTTTTACTTAACTGAAGACATCCAAAGGAAATGGGTAATAACCTAAGCATATCCAACCAAGGTACCTCAATATCCTATTTATCTTAACCAGGTACAAAACTTGCTTGATCATCAGCAGGCAGAACAAAAAACTGTGTGTTCTAAAATTCAGATTGTCAACTATAGGAAAATATTCCAAGTATTTTCAGAACCTGCTTTTTAGCACAGCCAGTGTCATTTCTGTCTTGCACACTGCCAGCTTCTCTTCCTCTCAACACCATTTTAATACCTGCTAAGAGAGGCTGGTAGCACTTGGCAGGACCAAACTTAAATGGCTTCATGCAATTTCTTGGAAGTATGTAGAAAAACTGTTGAAATACCTGAAATCCTAGGTCAGTGGCAAATTCCTGAAAAGCATCTTACAGTGCCAAAAAATGTAATTTTAATGTTACCTTATATGTCAAGTCCTCCTAAGCCTTATCAACTCAGTTTAATGACCTTTTCCAAATCTTTTCTCAATAAACTCATGTGCCATGTGAATGAGGGTGGATTGTATGGTTAAGAGCAAAGGACTGGCTAGTTTAAAATAAAAATTGAATAACTACATTCCAACTGAATATCTTTCTGGTCTTTGTTTCCTTGATGACCCCTAGTTACCTCTTCTTTGTGCCTCGATTTCCCCATTTTTAGACAACAACATCAATGTCTTTTCTGACACAGTTTGATCAATAATGCTGTTTAAAGAACTAGTCCCTTACATTCACTTCTGAAGTTCTTCAAACTCCAGCAAAAATATTGAAAGAGAAGTAAAAAGTACTGATCTACATTCCTGTCTCATTGTTAAATCTCCTTGTACCTTTTAGTCCACTCTCTGCAATATTACATATATAACAAAATTGCTCATGTATGAGAGTGTGATTTGAGCTGGAGCTTAATAAAACAACCCCTAAGCTGAGAACGCAGGAAATAAAAACGGGTACATTAAACCTATGAAGACAGTCACCAGCTGGTCTAAATTATCACCACCAAATTACTTCTGCTGGAAACCACTGGAGTCCACCTTTTCAACCTGTTATATTGTCTGAGTCATCATAATACAATGCCAGTCAGTTATAATTTACATTGAATAGTATTTTCTACTGGTGAAAATCCTGAGTCCTACACCTCAAATATCAGTTAGAATCTTGAAAACAGTCCATTTTTTTAAAGACCAAACGTATATTGCAGCATGAATTGGTGTCAATTATTTTTCATAGAATATCAAATACTAATTTCAAAGATCAATATAAAGTTTGCAGAATACAACATATTTGCCTTACCAAAAGAAAGAGAAACGATCCAGTGGGAAAATTCCACATATAGCCCTTTTTCTCAACAACAGAAAAAGTCAGAAACTTCTGAAGTCTGCTGAAGAAGATAAGGAAGAAATGCCTTAGGCAAATACTAGGGAAAACATACATGTAAGTAGAATGAAGATCATCCGCATCTTTTTGCTTGCCTGTTTCATTTTTTCCTTTTAGGCGGACTTCATGAAATCTGCAACCTATGAAAAATTGTCATTTTCAATGCAAAAAACACCCTTTAGGCTGATGAGTACCAGAGGTTCTGTACCGTACTAACGGTCAGTCACTTGCTAAGTATGCCAAAAGGGTTGTAGGTTTTGGGTGAATTATTTCCTTCATTTGGATCATTTAAAGCTTATTTAGAAAATAAATCACATATTTCACAACTGTCTTGAAAATCCAAGGTATCATATCCTTCCAAATGGGGTTATTTATATGTATATATACTTATTTAAATTCCTATAGTCTGCATATTTTTTTTCCATGCTCAGCAATACCTACATAAAAGGGAGGTCTTAGTGGAATCAGTGCAGTATTAGAACACGGCAGGCATCTGAATGTGAAATTGTGAGCAAGTACCTGCACTTATACATATATACATATCACACTGCCTGAGAACACATCTGCTAATGATTCAATAAGTTTCAATGCTCACCTCATTTGATATCACAGGTGAATAAATGAAGGTTTTGCTCAGCTTTGATGTCTAATACCTTCACTGGCAGCACTGGATAAGCTTGAAGAGATTATAAGTGTCATTTAGAAATTCAGTATAATATGAAATAGTGTTGAGGTTTTTTTTCCCTTCTGGGGTATTGCTTTCTCTGCCAATGCAGTGAGATCTGCTTATCTACCCTGATTCACGACCCATGCATCTGCAATCTAGCACCAACTGTAGAACTAGTTTGCAACTTCAGCTTTTCTTCCCTCCTTCGAATAATATATATAACACAGGAATTTAAATTGAGTTTTTTTGTGATCTATATATCTTCAGACATACTGTCCCTCGAGATGGACCAACATTTGCTTTACGTCAGACACATGACAGTTTTGAAAAATGGGCTAAAAGAGACAGATGCAAACACCAGCTTCATGAAACAAGCATTGCGAGTCCCAGATCTGAGACCTATTGTTCCCCTAGACCAACGCAAATATAGTTTCATGTTTCTCTGGTAAACATGCTTACCCAGGTCATCCTGAACTGAATAGTCACTCAACTGAAAGCCCAGTCCTAAACAAATACTTTACAAGTGACTGCTTTAGGATATCCAGCTGCACAGCCACATATAGATTGTAATAAGATGGGAAGCAGGTTATTCTGTTGCCCAACTCTGCAAGTAGTTTCTTCCACAACCCTGTCCTCCTGTACTGGGACATAACAGAATCAATAAACCCTTTGCATGCTCAGAGAACTTGACCACCACTGTTCTGGGCAAAACAGAGCACGGGCTTGTGAATTCACCAAAAATTACTCCCAGGACATGGACCTGAGCAAGGTTTATGCACAGTGTCCTGAAAGGAGCTAGATGTCAGGTCACAGTCTTGGACTGATGTAAGGATACTGCCATCTTGTCTGGAAAGAGGAGATGTTTCTTGTGTGTTTAGTGCACACTCACCTGTATAATCACTGGCCTGTATCTACTGACCTGTACTTTCAGGAAAGAAAAGTATTCAAGATTGTTGGTGGAAGCAGTAACTGGCCTCTCTTCTAGCAACTAGGTGCCATACTTACAGAAAGGAAATGGGGGGAGAGAGAGAGAGTCCGGAGGACAAAAATGTCTTTAGAAATATGTTTTCAGAGCAGAGGATGGAAGCACCAGCCCTGAAAATGGAGATAAGTAATAATGAGTTTTACCTTCTCGAGCTTTTCAGACACTTGAAGAAGTGGACAAGATTTAGTCCACTACAGAATTAAGATAACAAAAAGCTAGAAGAAACTCTCTTTGATTTTCTTCTTGCTGAATAGAAAATCTTTGTTACTCTATTGCCACCACACTTCCTCTAGAAAGGCTGTCACAAGCCTGTAAGCAGACTTCTATTTCAAAACAGATATCTAAGCCCTATTAGGCATGATTTGTGACCAGGGCTGGCACACAGACCCTTAAAATGAGGCCACATAAACTGCACATTTCTACTTCAAAAGTATGAAAAGACTCCAGTCAGGAAGAGGAGATCAGGAAGACAATAAAAATACAGTGTACCATGACCTTGACAGAGATGATTTGGATTTGCAGCGGTGGTAGAATTTGACCCAAAATAGCTTAAACACCAGTTATAGTGTTTATACACCAGAATCATCAAATAGGAAACATATTTTTTTTAATATTAATATTTGATTAAATGAACAATTCTTGAACAAAATATTCAACCCTGTCAGAAGGCAGTAGAAGTGATGGAAAATTAAAGGTATAAAAATGGCTCACCAAGGATTTTTCATACGGCTATACATTAAAGTAGAAGGTAACAAGACAGCTTTGAAGGATATGTTAAAAAGCCATGTCAGTTGCATTCCAGAGAATGAGAGAAAAAATGCTGACAGAATGAAAACTGAGTGAGAAAAACTATGATGTATCAGTGGCAGAGTTTATTTGTTTGGGTTTGGGTTTTTTGGTAGGATTAGGAGTTTTTATTAAAAAAATATATTTATTTTATTATTATACGGATAACCCTGTTTAAATGTTAATGTTTGAGTACGTATGTACTTATGAAAGATATAATTCATTATAATTACGGCAACAATCATACATTAATGTAAAATCAGCCCTTAAATCAGTAAATCAGCTTTTAGTAAAACATGGCCATTGTACAAGGTGTGAGAGAAGTGATTTTTTTAATGGTCAAGATACAAACACTTTGATAGCAAATCAGTATTTCACGACTATCAGAACATGTAAGTTTTTCCATAGGTACATTTCATCAATAGTGGTCATACACACTCAAACTGGAAAAATGTCTACCCTCCATTTTGGTATTATTAGCAAACAATACAAAAGCATATAAGTGTCACTAGTAAAATCCGTTTTTATCTTATGAGGTTAAACTGTCATTCTTTTTTTTCACTTGCCCTCACCATTTTCTTGCCTAAAGTATGACACATTTCTTGGGCTTGTTGATCCTCGTATTGATTTTTAATAATAAAAGTTTATATCACAATAAAAGTTCAATTTATCATTATACACCTTAAGAAATTATTAATTAGTAAAATTCCATATATTCTTTGCTACTCTTTAAATTAAATTCATGTCTCTCTTCTCCAAATTCTGCAACACTGAATTTATCATGATAATGACCATGACATGAATTTGACAGACGTCATGCCAGACTCATGACTCTTATATATCAGTATCTAAATCACATCATGCTACCCACTAAAAGAAAAAGGGAAAAAGAAAAAAAGTCCATTAATGAAATATTGTGGTAAGTAGAAATAATTCAAAAGACTAACAGACCTTTTTTTCATTGCATAACAGAAGGTTATCTGGAAGTTAGTGGTTCTCTTTGAGCTGAGGCTCAAATGAATCTCAAAATATATAGTTTCGTCTTTATGAGTATTTCAGTTCTTAGTTCCAGTTCTTGTGGTTGCATACTCACCTTGAGTGGGAGTATAGACATGTGATTGCTGACATCCTGAGGCTTCTCTGAACAGCTGATCTTTAGCCTCAGCAGTAACGAAAGAGCAAGATAGCCAGCAGAGCCCTGACTCGATGTGCGAAGCAAAAGCAACACAAGCCTCTTCATATGTCAAGACTATGTCTTCTCATTGTATATATAATCTCACTAGTTGCAATTAAGAGCCAGGAGAACATAGGCTAACTGTTAATGTAATCTTTCATATAATTCTGATTATTTGCTAACAATTAATAAAGAATTTAATGAGGTTTGTCTTGAAAGACAGTAACTCTAAAATCACCTCAAATATACCAGCTCAATATTAAATCTGTGTAAAAATTACCAAGTCAATCATATCCTAAAAGAAGCAGCAACTTTTTCTTTCTCCTTTTTAGGAATGGCTATGAGTTGTGATGTTCTGCAACATTTAATCCATTACCATTAACAAAGACAGTGAGAAAATTAAAATAAAAGAAAAGGTTAGGTGTAAAAAATATCTTTGTTGAGGACTATAGGTATTGGACTTAGAATATTGCTCTGAAATTGTATTATTTAAAATGTGTGCTAAGATGCATCTTTCTTATTGCTTGAATACCCAAGGATCCATATCAACACTTCACATGACACAAAAAACTATTTACAGTACTAATATACAATTCAGAAGGTTGGCAAATCAGTACAGAAGTCTGGTACTTGGCTTATTTTGATGTCATTCAAATTCTCTCATCTCCAAAACTAGAGGTTATTTCTAATAAATGCAAATATCACCATGTGAGAAACAGTTTAACTGCTTTATCAGGCAGCAGCTTCACTGAAGTCCGTACAGGAGCTGTATGATTAGGTGTTCACAATCAGAATCTCTAAGTCGCTGCTAGTGAACAGCTGTTAAGCTATTCACACACAATTAATTTGCAGCTCATAGTGGGCACATGTTAATAGCATAAAAATCACACTAAAATGGGCAAATACCTGCCTTGTTTGATGGCCATCTGAGAAGACCATGGTGGGACACCTATTTGAGAAATGTACAATCTATCATGATGCAATAAATGCTGAGTAAATTGTGACAATCACAACTTTCTTATTTTTATGCTAAAGAGCACTAGGAAAGAAGAAAATCTTTTGCAGAACCATGATTGTCAAGAGGAGAATACAGCTGCCTTGACAACTGTGGCGTGAAGTTTGTGTTCATTACATTTCTGTCAGAATCCAAGCTCTAAATGTAAAAATTATATGGCAATTTTCTTTTCCCTTTCTCAACAAATATATGTGCTTTTCCTGGAACTCAGTAAACAGAGCAATTTTAATCTGCATGTACAGACTGCAAGGGTGCAATGCAGAGACTAAAACTGATGAATGTTAAGTAAACAAAAGAGGCTGGTTAGAACGCGTGCACACACTGGATAAGGAATTAACGATCTGAGGAAATATGGAATTGTTCCTATTAGGGCTTTGAAACATGCTTTTTATTACTCTCTACTCTGCAGACGTCTCAGTATGATGCTGTGGTGCTTTTGCATCAAGGGGTGATTCAAATTTTGCTTGTTAATGAAATACCACACTGTGCTAGGCACAAGTGCCGTGCCTAGCTGCCCAGAGCAGTGCCCAAACAGTCAATGCAAGCTCAGTAGTCCGGAATCCAAACCTATTAACCTTCCTTAAAAAGATCAATTAACAGGTAGCTCTTTTGTGGTCATTTTCATCTACAACCAGACCTGTGTTTCCTAAGACGATGGAGACTAATCAAATACCCATTTTTCAAAATTAGTTAGGTGTTACTTATTGCTAAATTTTCTATCTTACAAAGGTGAAAATTTACAAATTTTACACTGAAAAATAATGGTATATGTGATTTAATTTTCAAATTAAAGGAATTACATAGGAACATTCATTTAAAAGAAGAATAATGTCATAGCTAATATCAACCTTAGTGTTACATACTAAACCTCTTTCAATATAGAATAAAAAATGAGATCTAAGCCCATGAAACAAATAATCAAATTGGACATTTTCCTGCTAACTCTATACTTTAAAATATTTAACATAATGCTAATACAGTTACTCATATGACTGTTTGGTAGGAAGGAAACTGTGTAGAAGATAATCAGTAATTTAGAATTGCAGGAGGACTTCTAAGTTTTGAGATTATGAAAAGTAAGGACAGTCATGCAATCAGGTCATATAAGGTTTCCCATTCCTAACTGCTTTTCACACCTGTGTTCTGTTTCTCTGTAGGCTGAATCACATTTAAAAATGGGTGTTATTTTGACGGATCCACCTCATCTGCCAAAATCCCATCTTCAGCACTTGGTGCTACGGAATATGTGTATGTGTTCCACCGAAAAATCACGGCTAGGAACCCCTTGATGCACAGACCACAGCTAGTGGCCACTTAATTTCCGAAGTCCACCCCAAAAATTACTGAACCTAATTGCAATTTTTTGCAGCTGAGGTAAATGACAGGCCTGGATTGTGACAAAGCGGGGCAAGAATAGAGATAATTTTTGTACTTACATGTTTTTTTGTACTAATAGACCTACAACAAGCACTTTCCTTTACACAATCACATGAACAACACGACACTTATATATAGTACAGAAAAACAGCTTCTTGGAAGTTGCAAAAATTTAATTTGTCCTCAAGTCCATATAAATAATGTCTAAATATAATTACCAGAAAGAAGCTGACATTAATCCAAAAATCCAAATGATGAAAGTAGGGAAACACAGAAAGAAGTATTAAAAGCATCAAAAATATTTACAGGCCAGTATAAGGCAGGAGTAGAACAGGTCAAGAAAAAGTGCAAAAATCTTCAAAAATACCCTGCCCAACCTCCAGATTTAACTACAACAATGGAAGAAAGATGGTGAAAACATAACTGGAAAGGAAAATAGATTATAATATACAATTTGGGGAATGAATGCCAAATGCCAGGAAAAAACCATATTTTCTTAGGAGATAATGACCAAAGAAAAAGAGGGAAAAAGTATTATATCGAGGGATCAAAATATTTTCAAAGGTCTTGTAATCCCTCAGAAGACACAGGTCCTCAGAACTGAAGGCTTATTTATGTTAAGTAAGTATTTTGATTAAAGGTATTGTTAATTACACATTGAATAATAGATTCTCTGTGACACAGTTTTGCTGAAAAGAGACTCATACCAGCAGTAGGTATTGTGTAGGGGGAACAATTGAAAAGAAAAAGTTATTTTCTCAAACACTCTTGAGTGTGATCTTTTAGTTTTGCAGTCTTTTCTCTACAAAGCTTATGTATGGAGCACTGTCTTTCCCACTCCCACTGGCATGATGCTCAGCGTTTCACTTCATTATCAAAGGCAAACCCTTCCACTGACTAAATTCTACTGCTCTCCTCCCAGTGGTGCTTGCTGTGGCACCCTTACTGAAACAATAAAGACCGTGCTACAGGCCAGATGAGTCCAGAAGCACCAGTTAATTGTGCTTCAAATACATCTGTGACGTAGGAATTTCAAATGACACCTTGCAAAGTAGAATAAATTACATGTTTAGTTATTTGCAGTGTTCACATTTACTCCCATGACAGAAGAATAACACACAGAATTATGAAGACAGGCTGGCCTATGAAAACCAGCTAAAAGAATTGAGGCTGTTCAGTCTGGAGCAAAGAAGGCTTCAACATCTTCCAGTACCTGGAGCGGGCTGCAAGAAAGCTGGAGAAGGGTTTTTTACAAGGGTATGTAGTGATGGGACAAGAGGAATGGCTTCAAACAGAGAGCAGTACATTTAGACTGCAGATAAGGAAGAAATTCTTCACTTTATGAGTGGTAAGGCGCTGGCACAGGTTGCCCAGAGAAGCTGTGCATGCCCCATCACTGGAACGTTCAAGTCCAGGTTGTGTGCAGCTCTCAGCAACCTGATCTGGTGCAAGGTGTCCCTGGCCAGGGGCTTGGAACTGGGTAATCTTTCAGACCATTTCCAGCCAAAGCCAGTCTTTGATTCTACGATCTTGAGAGGCTGAAACCTGTCTTTTAGAGATAATTCAATTTAAAAGTTCAAGAGACACATCCAGAAACTTATGTATCAAACCTAAAATTAAAAGTGCCTTTTATGTTGCTATATAAAGACACCTAAGGAATTTAGTCAATTTCTTTGCTGTTCCCTTCAAAAGTAATGCATCTTTCATGCTGCTACCCCAAATAACCAAAACAACTCTGCATTCATCTGAAATATAAGAAACCCTAGGTCACTGCACATTCTGTTTTGGTTTCATTTTGGTCTGACATCTTACAGAAAATCACGCAAAGCTGGAAGAACATCATAATTGTAGTAAAAAAAAAAAAATAGGATAAATGTAACACTTTATTGTGTGTGTATTTATATAAAAGTGGCAAACCAGGTAATTTTCTTTTAAGTTAGTGAAAGCTGTTATGCATGAGAAATGCTTAATTAGTTTACCATCTTTTTTCTGGGAAAAGGGGTTTGCAATTGCAGCTTGAAATCTATATAGGTATTGCAATCTGAGCTTCTGAGGATCAGAGCCCTGCCAAAGAAACTTACAAACTGCACTTCTCTGAACAGATAGATCATAACAGATATGAAGTTGTCAGGATTTCACCCCAGCCAGCAGCCAAGCTCCAGCAGCTGCTCACTCACTCCCCCACTGGTGGGACTGCGGAGAGAATCAGAAGGGTAAAAGCCAGAAATCTGATGGGTTGAGATAAAGAGAGTTTCAGAGGAAAAGCAAAAGCCAGACATGCAGGCAAAGCAAAACAAGGAATTCATTCATTGCTTCCCCTGGGGAGGCAGATGTTCAGCCATCTCCAGGAGAGCAGGGCACTATCAGCTGTGGCAGTGACTTGGGCAGACAAACATCATTGCTCCAAATGTGCGCCCCTCCCTTCCTCCGCCCCCACTTC
>VZTF01005725.1:198959-264840 GCA_013397755.1 Cnemophilus loriae | reverse complement strand
CATACAGTCTGGAATATCCCTTTGGTCAGTTTGGGTCACCTGTCCCAGCTGTGCCTCCTCCTAACCTCCCACACACCCCCAAATTCCTCACCACCGTGGCAGGACAAACAGCAGAAAAGGCCTTGGCTCTGTGTAAGCCCTGCTCAGCAATAACAAAAACATCTCTCTATTATCAACCCTTCATTCAGCACAAATCTGAAACACAGCCCTACAGTAGTCACTGTGAAGAAAATTAACTCTACCCCAGCCAAAACCAGCACAGAAACACAGACAACGTTTCATAAGGTGTTCTGCACGACCCAGAAAATACATATTTTCACATATTTTTTCATGTATTTCTGAGGACTCTTTACAAGATTCAAGTGTTGAACTTCTTATCCCTCCTCCATATTTTATGCTGTAATTCAACAACTTTTCCCCTAACAATTCAAAGCCTATAAAAGAGGTAGGTGATAAATTCCCTAGAATGGAAAAGAAATTAGAGACTTAGTAAGGTGTGCCATTCTCTTTTCAACATCTTTTATCATTTTGCAGTGTCTGATTTCTCATTAACAGTCAAATACAGGTTATAGAAGACTATATCTCACAGATGAGGAAAATGTTTCAGCTCTCTGACTAGAAAAATCTTCAGGAGTTCAGAGGTGGCACTGAAAACGAAATTGTGTAGTTTTCAAACATGAATGAAGAAAGAGAAATTTAGGGATGACAAAATATATTCTACTGCAGACTCTAAGGAGACTGGTTTTAATCGTCATTTTGTGAAAGCAAATTACTGTCACTGAAGAGGTAAGAGAAAAAAATAAGAGGTGAAATCAAATAGTAGAGAAAAGAGAAATGCTGAGACAGTCACAGAAAGCTATGACATAGGAATACTTTGAAAGAAGGGAGAGGTAAATTAGAAGGGTAAGTTTCAGAAAAATGAGTACTTTTCATTCATACACTTGTCTACTTGAACATGTAGAAAATTAGAAGTATAGAATGAGTTCTCTAGGCTTTTGCTTTTAGCAAATGCCATCAGGTTCTAAAGAGTTTTGTCACTGACAACAAAATTATAATACTCCATCCAATCCTGATGTCCTTCTCAGATGGGCCAGGACAGAGTGAGGAAGGGGACGAAAGGACCCGCACACAACTGAGGCAGGAGCACTGGGCCTCTGCCTGCCTGGCAACAATGCCAGTGGAG
Source organism: Cnemophilus loriae (assembly GCA_013397755.1). Taxonomy (NCBI): domain Eukaryota; kingdom Metazoa; phylum Chordata; class Aves; order Passeriformes; family Corvidae; genus Cnemophilus; species Cnemophilus loriae. The sequence continues at coordinate 263,657 of VZTF01005725.1, read as the reverse complement.
CTGGAAGAAACTGTGTGGAGAGGCTGAGCAGGGTCAGATAGATGGGAGATAATGGGAAGATTTTTGCCTGTGAGGGCAGTGGGAAAAGGGCTGATTCCGTCCTGGTAAGGTTTCTCGCCCTCACAGGATAAAGTCCTGAGACCAGGTCTTACCTCATGGCTGAGCTTGCTCCAGGCAGTGGTCAGGGTGGAGACTTCCCAAGGTCCTGAGTTATCCAGTGGCACTGTATAGTGGGCAGTACAGTAGCAGGGAGCAGGACTGAGAAACATGTACTTTGTGCTTCTTGAGGGAACATCCAAGGGACTCTCAACTACTTACTTAGAAGAGGCATCAAGTGTGGCAGTTTCCAGAAGCAAAAGACAATCATGTTTGCTGCACGTCCAATTGTACAGTAGATTTCTGTCAGCAATGAGCTTTCATTGCAAATGCAGCAGGGAAACAGAATGTGATTTTTCCTTTGTGTCTCTTAGGATACCTCAGTGAGCCTGTGCTGTGCACATGAAAGGAATCACCTGGTACCCATAATGGTGTGAACTGCCTTAGAGAACTTCCAAGAAGGTAGTGTGGTGTAGGAGACTGGAACTCTGAAAATCTGTATTCTATTTCCACCTCTGTCTTTGATGAATTTCAGTTTGTACATCTGCAGAAGGAGGACTATCTGTGTAGACTGAAGTATGCTTCATACATGGTCATTATTCACTTCAGTAATTTACATCTTTGCATGAAGTAACATCCTTTCATGAAGTGGCTTGATTTTCTTTGTATGGCACATGTACATAGAAGAAGGTAAATGGCTTGTACACGAAACTGACAAGTCAGTGAGTGACCCCACCTAGATTTTAACACTTGCAGACATGTCTCCATAAAACTGGCAATAAACACTAGCAAACAACCACAGCATCCAGTCCTAAATAAAACTCTGCTAATAAAAGTCACATATCATAAAATGGCAGTGAAAAGTAAGCAAATATTTCCAACAGTTCAAAGCCAGAATATAGAAGCTTTTTCTCCAGGTCATCGTGATTATAAAAAGATATCATAATATGAGACATTATTTCAGCTGCCATTGTAATGGCTTGTACATCACTGCATTTAACACAATGCAGTCAAAATGCTCAGAAGATTTATGTGCGTTATTATTAAAGAACGCAAGTTCAGCAACAGCAGGTGTGACACATACCTGTTATTAATGAAATATAGGGCAAATTGTTTACTAAAATACAATGTATTTGCTTCTTACAAACAACAAAAGACAAAGACAGAGAAAAGTATTTATTTTACATATTAAAATAACAGAGCATCAGACAAAACTTCCTCTGAAGGTTCAAAATATTTGAATCTAGAAATTCTGGAATTAAAGGCTTTAAAAGGTTAAATATAACAGAATTTCACTATTTCACTAATGTCCTGATCCCAATAACGTCTTTCATTCTTTTCTCATTTCTTAGTCATTCTCAGTTTTCCATTTCTTACACTCAAAATCTCAGCCAAAAGAAGCAGTGGCGCTTACCACTCTCTCTTTACATGACTAATGTATTATAGGTTCTTTCTACCCTTGTCATTCACCTTCAACTCTAACTCAAGGAGAAGAACTTCATGAAACACTTGGGAGTTCAGAGCTCCAGAGGGAAACATCAATAAAATGTTTGGATATATTCTGAATAAATCTTTCCCTACTTATGCTACAACAGTGCCTAGAACAGAGATAATCAGGATTATACATGTTGCTTGCTGTGTCTTTCCTTTAAGCAAGCCAGCACTGGTTTTTCCTGTACTTAAAATACAGACTGAGGGAAGGAGTGGACTTGGAACGCGTGACTCACAAGTTTCCGAAGTTTCAGAACAGGTTTCTACTGGTAGACTAGATACACACAAATCGATAAGAAAAACCTGTAGCAAACAAAAAAAGTAAGATGAGACTGTACTTAACTGAGATATTTGAATGGCAGTGACTAAGAACTGTAATCACCTTCCTTGATTTAAAATTTTGAACCAGAAAAAGTCATAAAGAAGCAGCTTTAAAAAACTCTCTTCTTTAGGTAATTCTTTGTAAATGTGGTTGGATTGAGTAACGGGGCAGCAAAGGGAGAAGAAAGAGACCAACAGGATTGTCAGCTGTCAAGGCAGAAGTCAGTCATTAAGATGGAAGCAGCAGCATCAGCAACAGCGGCAACTGGGGGAGGTGTGGGACTGAGCGTAGATCAAGTTGTAAAGGGTGGCTCCTGAGCCCGGGGACACCAGAGCAGCAGACCAAAGCCCTGCCAGGACATGGAAGCCCTTGAAAGCCAGTCAGGTGGGGAGTAGGGGTTGCCAGGAGCTTTGCAGGCTATTTAAATGGCTGCAGAGATTTAAATGGCTGAGAGACACCCAGACAGTATCAAAAATGGCAGGCAAACAGGTCAAGGTGCATCAGAGGATGTGGTGAGACAGTTTGCAAAGCAGTTCACTCAGGCAGGGTATGTGGGAGGGCACAGTCGTCTTCACAGCTCCTGAGGTGAGCTCACCTGCTGGTTTTCTCCTTCCAGCTAGAACAGACCCAGCAATGGTTTCCACACAGTTAAAAGCAATGAAGCAGTGTGATTACCCATGCAGAGCACCCTCAGAACCATGGAGCTGTCCAGGCCTCTGTCTGCAAGGAGCACTTGAGCCTGGCATTGATACCGGAGAGCAGCAGGGATGACACCTGTGTGCAGCATGACCAGGTGGATGATGTGCTCGGCCTGGTGGCAGAGCTTAAAGAGGAAGAGGAGAGGCTGAGGAATATCAGGGAGTGCGAGAGAAATCAACCAGTGGAGACTCTTCCATCCCTGAGAGAAATGCAGAGGATGGAGGCTCAGCAACAGTCAGAGGAGTCCTGATGATCTTGCCCTCAGGAAGAAGTAAGGGACATAAAAGATCAGGAGGAACGGAAACAGGTCGCTGCTCAGGGAGGTAGGAAAACTGCTCCCCTGCTCCACTGCCTTCCCAAGTGTCCTCACAGAATAGTAGGTGTGAAGATCTGGATCTCAAAGGTCAGGCAAATGATAATGGAAATGAAGGTCTATCTATGTGGAATGTAAGGTGCTCTAGAAGCCAAATGCAAGAAGCGGGAACTTACAGACTTGATGTCTTTCACCCGCAGTTGCATAAAAACTCAGAGACCTCAAACGCACAGTATTCAAGATCCTGGGAAAAAAATAATTTCCAAAACTGAAGTTCACTGACTGAAGATGACAGAGAACGAGCAGTTCAGTCATTCAGCAATTCTTTGTGACCATGGTGCAAACTTGAAAAATCAGGAATTGAAGTGAAATTTACCAGCTGGAAATTAAGTTGGATGTACCTGGGGAGGAAGTGGAGCTCTGAAGCAGGGAATAACATTTTTCTCAGCAGTCAAGAAGATGAACAAATCATTGAGCATTATCATCAATCTGCACTAGCCAGGCATAGTTCAACTAATTAAAATTTTTCCTCTTTGTAGCGCTACCGAAAATCAGTACTCAGTAACCTCAGAAGTTTTGGAGTTTCAGAATTAAAAATTGTGTTAGAGAAGTGAGAAGTGAATGAAGTTCTCTTAAAGTCGGAATATAATTCGGCAAATGGTTTAAGCCAAAGAAAGGGAATGCGGGAATTTGGGGAGTAAAAGAAGCCCCAGGCATCACAAATACTGAAGCATAAGCTATCATACTTAAAAAAAAAAAAAAAAAAAAGAAATGTTGGAAGGAATGCCTTAAAAGCAGAAAACTGGTAGGAGAATTGAAAATATGCCTTGCAGCTGCAAATAACGCCTGATAAACCTGTGTGAAGAGCAAACTTGATGATTCTCTAGCATGGACCAAGTTTAACCGTGTCTGCATCTCCGCTTGTTCGGACTGATACAATGTTTCCATATTATGAGGTGGTAATTACTGCTAAATCTTCTCTGGCTTTACAATGAAGAACCTCAAAGTGTCTTATGAATAATCTCATGTAGGTTCAAACTGATTATTAAAACCTAATTGGTCTTTTAAGGTCCCCAAGAACAGAGAAAACCACTACCCCTGATACTAGAAGACAGGTTTTAGTCCAGAAAGTTGAGATGCATTTTACTGTGACGGTTTGGTTTTACTGTTGCAAACAAAATCGTTTTTTAATACATTTTATGTTTTGTGTTCACTGCTTTAATACCTGCCTTTCTGAAGCTGGCTTATCCCCTGAGGTATTCAACAGACTAAGTCCCTACAAGGCAGGTTAAAAATTCCTAAAAAAATGTCCCGAGCTACTGCACTTATTTAGACAGTGTTTTTTTCTTTCTTAACTCAGAATGAGCATGCTTTTTTAAGGCATTGTTTATTTTTTTGCCAAACCAAATTTTATTTATTTCTATTCTTCAAGAAATGAAACTTTTCCCATTAATACAAATGAACTAGTTTTCGGGGTGGGTTCTGGGTTGGTTTTTTGATTATGGTTTAATTTTTTTTCCTGTTGCTGTTTATAGAATTACCTTTTACAGATGGTTATCATGAGGAGTTTTCAGTGGTGCAATATCTGGAAAGCTTTTGAATGCTAACACCTTTTAAAAGGCTTTTATTGGCCATTTCATCGAGGTAATTCAAGCTGATAGCAAAGTTTATTGATGGTATTATATTGGTGGAAATGCTGGAAGCTTGGACAAAGTTTCCTTTGCTTCTTGTATGGTTTATAGCACTGATGTTTAGATGGGGTCATCTAAATTAACAGGTCATCATCATGACTTTGGTTTCTTGAAGCAGCTGCTTAGAATAGGCTCATTTTCACAACTTGTACCTTTTTTTTTGGTTGGTTGGTTGGCTGGCTGGTTGGCTGGCTGGCTGGTTGGCTGGCTGGCTGGCTGGTTGGTCGGTTGTGTTTTTTTGTTCAAACACGATTTTTTTACTGTAATGGCCACAGGTATCTTTAGGCTGTAGTTTGGGTATATTATGGACACTTCAGCTTCTGTGCTGACATTTGACCAGAATACTTTCCTCTTTCATCTTCTCAATTTTCAAAGTGTTTTTTGATGTGTTTTTCATGAATGGGACTTCTGAATTTAGCAATGCCTAGACTACAATTAAATACTAAATATAATACTTTTAAGGATTATTTACTTTAAAAGCTTTGTATCAAATGAGTCATCTTAATCCAGGTTATTTTTCGACTTCTGACAAGTCAAGAAAGTAATCTATTTTGGGTTTTTTTATCTCAAGACATAAGAAAAAGAACATTAGTCCCAGAATACTCATTATAAGTAGTCACAGCTATCAAGTAACTCCACTGATGCTAGGAGGAATTTTATTGTCACTCAAACAGGCAAGTTTAGATGCCTTATTCAAAACAACAAGTATTTGAGGGGCACATTCTCTAATATTTAATTTTAAAACAACTTTATAAAAAAAAAGAGAGATAAGGAAGGTAAGAGGATCTTTTTGCTCCATGTGACTTTTTCTGCTCAGATTGTAATAATATTGCCTAAGAACACAGATTGGGATTTGAGACTTTGAAGCCCCATAAGGCTGGCTTGCACTCCTTGAATAATACAAAGAATATTGATGACTTTTCCACCTCAACAGCTTGTTTTAAGGAAGGAAAGCACACAGGTGAAGATTTAGCTATATGACTAACGCCTTCCCACAGGGAACACCTTCAGGTTCCATTTCTCATGGTAAGTTTAAAACTTTCTCATTAGCAGCATCGTTCCCTGTCAATATTACACCAAAAAAATTTATAGACGTCTCTTATGGTGTATTTTGTTATGTCACTCAAGCAGGCAAGTTTAAATGCCTTATTCAAAACAGCCAGGCTTTTGAGGGGAATATTTTCTGTTATTTAATATAAATATCAGCAACTTTTCTTTTGTAAGAATAAACAAACTCAAACAGCAATCATTTTTTTTCCCTCAGAGGACCCAGAAGTCTTCATGGCGATTAATACAAAAGCTCACTAGAGTGTTCCCTGTGAGTGGGGCTCTCCAAATACTAGACCAGCACAGAAGCTGGCTTTGAGGACACTGTCTGTTAGGTAACAAAAACACTTAGAGTACTGAGGGTCTGGTAATACCTTGGACGAGGTTGACTAAAACCAGAAAGTTTTCTTTTCCTGCATTTGCACTCCTGCACAACTCTGAAGTTCTGACAAAGAAATAACATCTTGTACTGACTTGCAAATCAGAACAGAGAAGTGAACTATGCTGAAAATAAGCCTTCAGAGAGGGTTTATTATCAAAGTAGGCATTTCATCTCACCATTCACAGAACCACAGAATCACAGAATGGGTCAGGTTGGAAGGCACCATAGTGGGTCATCTTGTCCAACCTCTCTGCTCATGCAGGGTCATCCTAGAGCACATGGCACATGATTGTGTCCAAATAGTTCTTGAATATCTCCAGTGAGGGAGAATCCACACCTCCTCTGGGCAACCTGTTCCAGTGTGCCATCACCCACACATTAAAATTCTTCCTCATATTCAGGCGGAACTTGTGTTCAGAAACATCAGTTTCTGCCTGTTGTACCCTGCTCCATTGCTTGGNGGAGCTTATGAAGCAGATCATCTGGAGTGTAATCACACAGCACATACAGGACAACCAAGGGATCTGGCCCAGCCAGCATAGATCTAGTAAATTCAGGTCCTGCTTCACCAACCTGATCTCCTTTTATGACCAGGTGGCCCACCTAGAGGATGAGGGAGAGTCTGTGGATGTGTACTTCAGCAAAGCCTTTGATACTGCCTCCCATAGCATTCTCCTGCAAAAGCTGGCAGCCCAGAGCTTGGATAAGTGCACCCTGTAATTGTCAAGGGTGATCAGTTGAAGGTTGAACTAGATGATCTCAAAGGTCCTTTCCAACCTAAATATTTCTGTGATTCTCTGACACCGTCCTTCCAGATACTTAAAAATATTAATAAGGTCCCCTCTCAGTTGTCTCTACTTGAGGCTGAACAGGCTCAGTTCCCTCAGCCTTTCCTCATAAGAGAGATGCTTCAGTCCTTTAATCTTCTTTGTCACCCTCCACTGGACCTGCTCCAGGAGCTCCACGTCTCACTGGTGCTGAGGAGCCCAGAACTGGACATATCACTCCACATGTGGCATTACCAGGGCTGAGTAGAGTGGCAGGATCACCTCCCTTGACCTGCACCAGGGCTCTTCCTAAGGCACCCGAGGATGCCACCAGCCTTGGGCCCCAGGGCCTTGCTGGCCCACAGAGAGCTTGCTGTCCACCAGGACAGGACCCCCAGGTCCTTCTCTGCAGAGCTGCTTTCCAGCAGGTCACCCCCAGACTGTGCTGGTGCCTGGGGTTGTTCCTTCCCAGGTGCAGGACCCTGCATTTGCCTTTGTTGAACCCTTGTTTTTGACTGAAGAGTGACACCAAAGTCTCTCTCTTCAGTGAATGCTAGCACAACAATCAGGAACTGAAGTCAGCAATACTTCATAGATAATCAGAACTTAGCTGAAAATTATTTCAGTGTCTTTGATTTCTTTAACTAAAATAATTCCTCTTTCTCTCAAATATGCTGTTCAGTGACAAATATATTTTTAGTGGTTTTGGAAAATCATTTTTTAATGTAATTTCTGACATTTGAGAGGGAATTTCCAAATAAAATGATACCTTATCCATTATCCAGTACCTTATTTCTGTTAAAGTTGTGTTTAAAAAAAGCCTCTGGGTTCTGGATTTTCCACCCATCTACCAACTCATTTTTCATCTCTCACTCTGCAACCTATTAAAATATCTTCAGCATGGAAGAACTTGGGCACAAATTAGAAGATGAATTTCCTGGTTATGTCTTTTCTAAAAAAGGTGAAAAAGAAATACCTAACTTTTCACAAGACATATTGAAAAAAATTAAGATCTATTCCTTTAGAACTAAGAGGTACCAAGATAATATTTTTTCTCCAACGTCAAGGTTTGCCTTATTCATACCGAGAGTAGTGGGGAATATAGAAACAGAAAGAAAACAATTCACCTCCATCTATCATTTGGTTTCTGTCATCTGACTGCAAAATGTATAATAATGATACTAAAACTAATACTAATAATAATACTAATAACAATAAATGAAAGCAAAGAAAAAAGAGGTTTGAAATTAAAATTACTCTTATAATTCAAAAAATCAGTACAAATATTAAAATTTGTTCTACTTCAAACAGTGTAAAATTGCAAAACAATTTCTACTTTCAAGTTTCTGCATTGCAGTAAATTTTTTCATTTTTCAATCAACTCTTTCATTTAAGCAGTGATAAGTAAATTTCAGGGAAAAGTTAGTAATAAATGGCTGGCTAAGAAAAACAGAGATATTAAGATACAGCAAAGTTCCAGCATCTGGTAGCTGATCCCCAAATAAATTATCACGCACAAATTTTATCACTGTTATTTTACATTGAGGATCTTGGGGTTTTAGGCAATTTCACTGAAGTAAAGGCTTTCAGAGGGCATGACAGCTCTAGACCTTATCCAGATCAGATAGAACCTCTGAAAACAGTCTATGCCTCATGCAAATATTGTACTTTATTGTTTTCTTTTCTTCACTACAATATTTTGGGGGGCTAAGGGGGGGGGGCGGGGGCGTTGCTGTATTGAAAAAGTTATCCCGATACATAATTCCATACCTGCAACTAACTTAATAGTCTCATTTTTTTTGTAAGATGGCCCAAATGGCTAAACTTATGTTACCTTGACCATAACCACCTAAACTTAAGCATAAAACGAGGCAGGCTGATCACTTGTATCCTGGTGTACTTGATTAAAGAACAATGTCATGTTTACTAAATTTTTTGTTAATTAAAAGGGTGACACTGTACCTGTGTGTGAAAGGAAATAAGATTGTGTGATAATTTTGAGGGGGTTTAAATATGTCTGTACATTTCCAGCAGCAAGTTGTATTTTTACTGTAGGAAGGAACTCCTCTTTCACTGTCTCAGATTCTGTCGTATGGAAAACTTTTATTTCCTTTTTGTTTTAAATCTTCATTTAAAAGCCATTTATGCTCCCAGCAGTAGTAATGAAAAAGAGAAAGAACCAAAGGTAGGACTTATTTGAAGTGTCCTTTTCAGCTCTTTGCCTGTGGAAAGGGTACGTTGTATAACGATGCACATACTAAATGATAAACTGTTCAGCAAATAAACACTGCCCTCTGTGGGAAAAAAAAGGTCCCTCACCTGCTACAACTTTCTGCAAGTTTTTCAAAGTGATGCCATACCTAGTGTCAAAATATTAGCTATGGTATGCATATAAGAGGAAATAAACAGTCTTTTAGTGTAAAACTTGTGGCTTCATCTAATACAATGTTCTAATTTGTCTCTAAAACTATATAGCAAAGTTAATTGCAGATAATATCAGGAAGCAAAAGATAAAAGGATAAAGGATTTTCTTTGATTTAAAAGGTATGGTCTAAAAGAGATTACACTGCAGCTCCAGCAAAACAACTTTCTTATTTCCAGCCACAACAAAATGGAAATTTTCCAAATGTTAACTTTTCCTGAATCTCATCAAGACAGGGATTTTATGCTAATTTTTTGTCTTCCCTTTTATCCCCTCTACCCAAAGAAGAAATTTCTATACTGGTCTACGCTGCAATATTTTGGCAGCTCTGATACCCTCTTCTCACCAAGAAAAGTGCTACAGAAAAAGAAAAATATAGCAAGAGACAGCAAGCTAACTGCTCAGTTCTCTAGAGGCCATAGGATATATTTAGGAACAACCAGAGAATCTGAAATTACCAATCTCTCTGGCTTCTGAGGTAGTTTCTATAAGCATTATTTTTCAGTAGAAGGAAGGAAATCATGCACTTTTGCACCCACATTCTAGGACAAGGTTGAATCAAGGAAAAATATTTCTTACCACCCTGTAACACATGTTTGGTTTGCAGAAGGCAAGGTCATGGCTTTGCTGTCTCCACGATTCTTGCCTTCAAGCCACCTGAAGCAATACGGGCAATAGGTCAAAGAAGCATGCACAGGTCCTGAAATGTCTCAGAGGGAATGTCATGTACTAATGCCATATGGCACCACTGCCTTGTTCACCAGGGAAAGTCAGTCCGCAGAGTTTCACCCTTTGGGGAAGAATAAAAGGCTGAAACTCTGCATTGCTCATCACCAGAGGGGTTCCCATAGAGAAATTTGTAAGGAACTTCACAACTAAATTAATAAATTACATTATTAGACTGCAGGAGAAAAATCACCATATCACCTGGCCTACTGTAATTCAACTAGAATCTAGCAGACTGTGTAATTTCCTTCTCAATTTGAATACATTTTAGTTTTCTAATTTATGTCTGAAAGAGTAAGAAAGCTATAAATTTCACGAGAAGCTATAGGTCCAATGGTAAGTCCTCTTGTCTTTTTCATGTCAAATTTTGTATCTCAATTAAGTCAAGAAAATAGCTCCTTTCTTCATGGATCCCCTCAGTTCATTACACTAAGAAAGACCTCCTATCTCAAGAGTCAGGAGCTAATCTAAGGGAGGATTTCTCTATTAATCTCTTTTGCAATTGTTCTTCTGGTCCTAGTTAAAGTTATGTAGAAAGACTGTGACATAATATTTGTAGTTGTTGGTTTGTTTTCTTAAGCTCCTCTGTAAGCAACAGTGTTGATCAGTAGATAGCAGAAGATGTGACACAATTGCCAAAGGCAGCTCCTGTGAGTTGTGTGGTGTTATGTCTCACACTCGGTTAGTGGATAAACAGTTTCAATATAGGTTTTCCTATTTTAAGGCAAATATTGCACAAAAATCTAGTGTAGAAGGAGCATAGAATGGTCAACAATAGAAATACCAGACTGTGTGTTTCCATAGCTTTTATATCTAAAAAAATTTCAGCTATTCCCTTCACTTCTACTGAGCTGCATAGCTAAAAAATCTTAATCATGCATCTCTAATCTAGAGAAAATCATTACTTTATAAATTTTAAGGCATCTTTCAGAGGATGTCAAATTGCTAAAGATTCAGTAAAACATTAAAAGTGTTGTTTCATATTTTTTCAGCATGGATTTAAAACTGTTCATCATAGAGGTTTATAACGCATTCTTTATAAAGAATCTCGTTTCTGGAGAGTCTTTGAGTTTGCTATCAATTCTTATCAGCCCTGAGAACTGCCTCCTGTCTTTATTACTTTGTAAAGTGAATGAAGCAAAAAAGTGTGCAGCTTCTCATAGAGTAATTTTAAGTTCCTGTTGCCATGGTAACACTGCTGCATATTAGGAAGGTTTTTCTGAATATTTTGGCTTTTTTTTCTATCCCTGCCTTTGCTCAATACATCTGCTTGCATGTTTAACTCACCTGACAAAAACTTCTTTTTTTTTAATAAAGCCCTGCTGCTATTATTATTATTGTTGGTGTTACTTTATTGTTGTTGGTTGTAGTTTTGTTACTGTTGATATTAATATTAATATCAACTTCAAAATGTTTCCTTGCACAGAAGTGGACATCCTCTACATAAGAAAATGCGTCATGGTAACAATCTTCCCCAACATGGAGAGGAGCAACAGGGTCCCAACAAGTTTTAATCTTCAGCCTTTTATTGCAACTATCCTGCATTTTCACAGTTTTTCCTCTTGCACCCATGATGCCTCATACGTAAGAAGGTTTGAACAAAAAAGAGGGCCAGGAGTATCTACACAGTCACAAGAGAGTGCTTGCTTGGGAAGAGTTCGGGGCTGAGAGTCAGGTGTTGTAAATCCTGAGGGCAGTTTCCACAAGTAATCCTTACACATCCACTTTCACTTTCTGTCTCAATTTCCTCCTGGGTCAGCCAGAGGTGAGAGCTGGCCTAAGCAAGCAAAGTGACCAGTAACCCTTCACTTCTAACAAGTACAACCATCCCATGGGATAATATGCACATCGTTAACTTGAACCCAGACAAAACTTAGGACTTCTGGAGTGTAACAGTTCACAATCTATTCGGAGACCTTTAGCACTCAGAACCAAAAGCTAAGAATCCCAAATTTTAACTTTTTTAAGCATGCACATTTGAAATACCTCAGGTTTTAGGAATTATATTTTCCATGCGGTGAGTAGAGTTGTACTAACAATGTAACATCTGTCTCCGTAATCTCTCTGTGCTTCATTTTTTCCAGCTTTAAAACAGAGACTGTGCTTATTTCTGCGTCCCTGACATGTTTGTTGAGATGTCTAGGCAGGCAGTGTCAGAGAAAAGACAGTAAGACAAGGCTAATGAGGAGAAGGACATTTTTTCTTTAACAAATTGAGGTGGTTTAAAAATAGCAGATATGCAACTAAACAATTAAGCCTTCATTTAAATCCTCTTACAGAATTATTATAATTTCTTATGAATGCATATGACTTTTGTTCTGTCCCTTTTTTGGCACAATTCTCATTATTGAAATGTTCCTGAAACACAAAACAGCATCAGGTTGTACCATCAGTGTTGTGGTATTTTGAATGTATGTTCACTCTTCTATTCATTGTTTGTTTATAAACAACCATGGAAACAAAAGTCTCTGATGCCTAATAAAAATCCTAACCATAAACATCTCCAAAAAACCATTTTCGTAGAGAAGTAAACACCAGGATTTCAAAAGCATTAATGCATTGGAGAGAAAATTTACTACTTCTACTTACAGGTCCAATATTGTAGTAGAGGTAATTGCCTGTAAGTTTAGCAGTGTAATGTTTCCTGCCATGAAAAAAGGAGAAGAGGGTAGCTGTGTTTCTGCTGAAAAAGTAATTTAAACCCTGCAAAGATTTATTGATCATATTGCTTGTCATTGGTCCAAGAGCTCTAGACAGATACTACCTTTTTATTTCAAATGTAAATGAATAAATAAAAATACTGATCGATATAAATGCCATTGTATTATTTTCTAGTGTTCATTTCTAATATAGCATGTGTCTTATTTTCTTCTTAAACTGCAGCAGAGACCTCAGCAACCTCTCAATAATGACTTGAGAGTCTCAGGTTTATCTAAGTTATTCAGAGACATCAGCAAATACAGTAGTGCTCAGCCTGCACTGCATATGATTGTCTTTCCTACTATTGCAGGCCCAGTCACTATATTCAAATTCAACATTCATTAGAAACAATTTCGGGTCCCTTCTGTGCATTCTACAAAAGACACAGCCCCAGCAACCTCAAAAAGATCAGTGCTGCCATCATCTGTATCATCTGTTTCTTCAAAGAGACAAGTGCTGGGAAGGTTCCTTAGAGTAACAGGGCAACCTGGTCCTGAGCACAGTGAAGAACAAGAGAGAGTTCACATTCTGTTTGATTAATTAACTCCCAAATGACACACATACAGAGCAATAACTTACAAGGAAGAAAAGATGGGGGCACTCTAATTGATGCTTAGAGCTCTCTTTATCTGTTTAATTTACACTTTTCAGCACTGCAATCTCTGGCCAGGGCAAACCAATAGTCTAATCACTTTCTACTCATGAATACAATTGCAGAACTATCAAAGATCCCTGGTAACAACACTGTTGCTTTTTTTTTGTTGTTTTGGAGGGGGTGTTGTTTTTTGGTCTTGCAGATGGAAGTCACATTTCTCAGGCCATGATACTGAAACTCCATTTCTATGATAGAGCGACTGAGGGTTTGCAAGTGGTACTGCAATTACATGACAAAACACCCTGATCATATAAACTTATGTACACTTACCCCACCTTTAAATTAATTCAAATGCAGTTTATTTGTCTGTGCAGCAGTTAATTGTATAAGTAACGCATCATATTCCTACGCCATTCTAATGTAATCTGATAACCTGTCCTCCTACACAATGCAAAAAGTCAAAGTAAGCATTGTATTGGATGTTTCTGCTGACCTAAATGAAAATAAAGCAGGTCGGTGCACAAGATCGTGGGACAGTGCTAATGATCTATCTATGCACAGAGCTAATATAAAGGATTGGCAATATAAGGTGATGCTTCACAGTTCTGTTCTAGAGGCAGTTTGTTCAACATTTTCATCAATGTTCTGGATGCAGGGGCTGAACATGCAATTTGGCTGATGGGATAAACACCTCTAAACTGGGAGGTGTTGACTCTCTCAAGAGACCTTGAAGGGTATCTAGATAGATTGGAGCATTGGGGAATCACCGGTGGCATGGAATTTAGCAAGACCAAATGTGGGATTCTGCTCTTGGAGTGGGGTAACTCTGGACACAAGTACAAACTGTGAGGGGAGTGTCTGGAGATCAGCCCTGCAGAACAGGATCTGGGGATGCTGGTTGGCAGCAGGCTCACTGTGATGCAGCAGTGTGCACAGACTGCCAAGACGGCAAACTGCATCCTGCGGTACATCAAACACAACACAGCCAGAGAGTCAGAGAGATTAGCGTGTTGTGTTCAGCACTGGTGAGGCCTTAGCTGCACTGGGCCACTCCAGTTAAGAAAGATATGATGCTCCTTGATTGTGTCCAGAGGAGGGCAACAAAGCTGATGAAAGGGCTGGATAGCGTGTCCTGTAAGGAGTGGCTGAGGACTCTGGACTGGTCTCATTTGCAGAAACGGATCCTGAGGGTGACCTCATTGCTCTCTACAGGTTCCTGAGAAAGAGGAGTGGAGAGGGAAATGCTGAGCTCTTTTCCCTGGGATCCAATGACAGGACATGTAGAAATTGATCAAAGCTGCATCAGGGACGGTTCAGAATGGACGTTACTGAAAGGGTGATGAGACACTGGAACAGACTATCTGGCAAGGTGGTCGAAGCCCTGTGTCTGTTGGTGTTCAAGAGACATGTGGATAATGCTCTTAATAACATGCTTTAGCTTCTGGTTGTCTTTAAAGTGGCTGGACAGTTGGACTGGATAGGCCCCTTCCAACATGAATATTCTATTTCAAGACAGTGACTCAACCCTGGATGGATGTCCCGTGCCCACCAAAGCCATGATTTTACTTCCCTCCCCAGCTGGACAGGGGGGAGAAAATATAACAAAAAATTCATGAGTTGAGATAAAGACAGTGAGAGATCATTCACTGATTACTATCCAAGGCAAAATATACTCAACTTAGGGAAATTAGTTGAATTTATTACCAATCAAAACCAAAGCAGGATAATGAGAAGTAAAACAAATCTTAGAAACACCTCTCTCCCACTCACCCTTACTTTCCAGGCTTAACTTTATTTGTGGTTCCCTACCTTCTCCCTCCAGCAGGAGAGAGAGATAGAAGTGGGGGATTATGGTCAGTTCATCACAGGGTTTTTTTGCTGCTACTGCTTCCTCAAGGGGAGGACTCCTTCCCCTGCTCCAGCATGGGGTTGCTCCCTACAGTCTCCCGTGAACTTTCCGAGTTCTTCCCAAATATTACAATTCTTCATGAACTGCTCCAGTGTGGGTCCCTTTCTATAAATGCTGTCCTTCAGGAACAGGCTGCTCCAGCTTGGGTCCCCCATGGGTTACAAGCCCTACCACTAAATCTGCTCCAATGTGGGCTTCCCAGAGGTCAAAGCCTTCTTTCAGGCATCCGCTGAGATCCTCCATGGGCTGCAGGTGGATTTCTGCTTCACCATGGACCTCCATGGACTGCAGGGTCACATTCTGCCTCACACGGTCTTCACCACAAGCCTCAGGGGAATCTCAGCACTGACACCTGGAATTCCTCCTCCCCCCCTTCTTCACTGGCATTAGTGTCTGCAGAGCTGTTCTTCCCACATATTCTCAGTATTTTCTTCTCTGGGTGCCATTACTTCTGCACAGTAGCATTTTTTTTCCTTCTCTAATACATTGTCTGAGAGTAGCTACTACAGTTGCTGATGAATTTGGTCTTGGCCAGCAGTGAGCTCATCTTGTAGCCAGCTGGCATTGACTCCGTGAGACATAGAGGAAGCTTCCAGCAGCTTCCCACAGAAACCATCTCTATAGCTCCCTCCCCTGCTGCCAGAATCTAATCGTGCGAACACATACACTGTTCCATTCTCTTCTCTCTTCTCTTCTCCTCTTCTCTTCTCTTCTCTTCTCTTCTCTTCTCTTCTCTTCTCCTACTAAAACTTCTCTTAAGAGTGTGACATGAGTGCAGAATGAATTTGTCTTACATAGCATTGATAACAAATCTGTTCTAGTAATAAACATAGTTTAGTAAACCTGAATGCAGATCAGATTTTTCCTTCTCAAACCTATTTTTGGTCTTCCCAAATCTAGAAACTTTGAAACATCTACTTGACATGCATTTATGTCCTTTATAGCACAGTTGTCACACTATGAAAGTTATATTAAACACCTGCATCTATGATTCTAAGACATTCTCAACCACTGAGGAAATTGCAGGATCTGCATCTGAAGTTTCAGTGCTCTCATTTTATTAACAAGGAGACTTTCTTCTTATTTTGTGTTCCTAGAAAAAGATATGTAGATAGCTTGGTGGCTTTTCAAGACCAAGCAGAAACAGTCCAAGTTAGAGAAAAGCATCTATGAAATTTTATTCAATAAGTGAAAACTCTCTGTTTCTTTTCTGTTATCAATATCACACTAGAGAATAATCTGCAAAGCTGCAGCTGAGACCATTTTGCTGCATCACAGAATCGACTCCTAATGTAAAAACCTGCATTTTTTTTAAGAACATGCTCACAGGCTTCTTTATACATTTTGACCTGTAATGTTGAATTAGGGAGAAAAGATATTTATTCTAGGGATTTCTTATTGCAGTTAGTCTCAATGCAAAGGTGCAGTGCATAGCACAGGAGGGCTATACTCTATCTGAAGCTTGACAAAAAGTTAAGTCAGAAAAAGGACTAGAAGGACTGCTTTTTGCACTCCAGAGTTTAAATTGTTGGGTGATCAGTGCAGAAACATCCTCTTCATATACAGAATTTTGATATGTTGCCTTGAGAACTAAAGCTCCTTGAAACTAGCATTGCAGTGATTTATTTTCACTAGAAAAATGCAGTCTTAGCCACTGTAAGAAATCTTTGAGAAAGGAAAACATTCTGCCTTCTAGCTTTATAGATTGTCTACTCAGGCTAGAGTACTCATTGAGTTGTACAAGAAGTTGCCTATAAATATCTTTTTTTACAGAATATCATGTAATCAGTTAACTTCAGTTTACAAGACTGTTCCTATCCACCTGTGCTATATTTATTCTGTATCCCTGCAGTAAACCAAAAATTTCATAACTATCCATTCATTAACAGGTATTGTCAGAGAAGAGCTTAACTGCAAAAGTTACAGCTTCTGTGCTTCCTGCTTCCTTTGCTTAAAACTATTATGCTTCCTTTTCTCCTGTACTTGAAATTCAGCTTGCATCATTTTTTATTCTGATGGATATTTTTCTCTTGCCTACAGGGTGGAAAATAATTTTCTTAATTATTCTGTGTGACCTTGATGCAGAATTTTATTATCAAATTACTAGATTTATTAAGTTAATGATTGCTAAATTACTACTTTGATTGCTAAACACTCTTGTTCCATAAGAATGCAGAGGAAGACTTTAAATGGATTTATTGTTTACAGTCATGAATTTTATAATACCAGTTTAAAAAAAATGAACTCACAGAAGGAATATACTTGTGAATGTCAACAATCTTCCTAAACAGTTGGCCTACTTTTCACACAGAAGTACTCAAAATATTTCCACAGATCATGCAAAAGTCCTGTTTGACCAGTTGTCAAGGACTTTACTACACTGAGAACAAGTTTCACAACAATGTTTAAGAGTTGCCTCAAATCATCATGTATGATATTAGGGAAGAGCTGGTACTGTCAGCAGTGTACCCTGACACCTCACTGATATTTAAGAGCATTTTAGTGCCATATTTTCAAAAGTGCTTGAAGATATGCAGATAGGCATGGTGTGGGATTTTCACTAGATGAAAACCCATATGTTTTTGAAATCAAGGGGCATGATACACCCACACTCTGGTGTGCTGGAAACCTCTATAGATACTTCCTTGCCATTGCTAATGTCACAACACATTTAAATTCTGACTCCTTGATGACCGAAGGTGAAGCATTATTTAAAACTAAGCCATCTCAGGTTTTGATTTTCCAACTCTGAATAAATTGTAAAAATTAATCAGAATTATGTGTTCCTTGCCTTATCTGCACATCTGCGTCTGCAGGCAAAAATCAAATGTGATTCTTCAGTATACGGTACATATCCTTTTTCTTATTGCAGGGCCAAGGAGCTCAGCCGTGTAAGAGTGCTTCTATGCTTCTACCACCAGACAGAGAAGGAGACAGTTCATGCCTTGGAGATAATCAAATTAGGCAAACCAGATGATAATGATTTAACACCAAGCCTGAAGTGGGATTATTGTTTCACAGAGAAGGAAAGGAGAGGCCACACTATTTTTGTAAGGTGATAGCACAGATCTGGGACTAATATATCAGTTTCTTCAAAATCTAGGGCAAATTCTTTGGCCATAAACAAAGGATGGAGTATGTCCAAGGAACAGTCAGCTTTTACCACTACACAGATTTTAAAAAATTATTTATCTATTTTTAAATCTGTTTTGAGATAGCTTCTGTCTTTGATTTACTGAGGTAATAAAATGAAAGGAGAAAATCAGGAAGTTGGAAGGCTTGAGCAAGATATGTGCCTGGATCTCAGGACTGAATACTCCCTTGGACAGTCTTCACTGTTAAATTCAGTTATTGTTATCACCTCTAATTCCTAAAGAAGATATCTGAAGAATATCTTAATGATATTGCTAGATGTACATAACAAGAATCTAGTCAGATTTGGCAACTACATTTTTTTATTTATAGGAGTATTTCGCACCACAGAATAAATGTTGGGAAATAATTACTGTTTCTTCCTTCAGAGTATTTAGTCAACAAAGCAAAAGGACAGTATAAAAGAACATTTGAGAAGAGCAGAATGACAAATAAGCAGTCTATCTATATTTATCTGTAGTGAAATACAGACAGCTTCATAATCACTGAAGCATGCTCACAGACACACAAGAGCCATCATCAGCTCAGTGCTTCAAACTTGAGGGCAGATGGAGCCTAAACTGTCAAATTCAGCCACTTGCTAATACCTTGTGAAAACAGACCTGTGGTTTCAGCCTTATAGCAGTCTTCTTCACTATTACACAGCTGAAGGCGTAAAAATACACTCAGCTTGGAGCAGAAAAGGGCTATATGCACTGAAAATCAAATAATGTTGCCTCCAGCTGTAGTGTAAAACAGAGGTTCCTTTAAAGTGAACCTATCAGTTTATTCCCAGACTTGGCTTAATTTGCAAAACATAACATTAAGAACAATCTGTTCTTAACAGCTCTTCAATTGTTTAGAAATTTACTAGATATTCCAGAAAAAACAATAGCAGTATGCTATCCTGTGAGAATCAGTGAGCAAATATGGCTACAGTTAGTGAATCTAATTTCACAGTTTGGGGTGGTGGGTAAATGCATATATTACTGGGTCTACACCTCACATAGGTGAGAATAATATATATCATACCCGAGGCAGGAGAGCCCTGGAGCTAGAGTTTTATTCCTTCTCACTTACCTCAAAAGCAAGCCAGCAGAGGACTCAACCTTTCCAGATGCGACACCTAAGTTTTATTAAGTTCTTTTTTATTCCAATTTTAGAAAATTCTGTATTATAATTACAACACTCATATTAGCATATCCTAAGATGAATCTGGATCTAAAGTTATTAAAAACAAATTATTTAAATGTGTCTTTTGGTTTTTTTGAAGAAAATGTCCCATCAGGTTTTATGCAAATTTATAAGGATCACTGAAACTATTCAGTTCTCACCAAGGATAGTCATCATTTATCTTCCACAGTTCTAAGAATGGTTGAAATTGGACTAGAAAAAGTCACTAACTTTTTTTTTTTAATTACAAATATACATTATGCTTTGTTGCATTCCCATGAAAAACTGAATAAAATGGGAAAAGAAAATGCACCACTCAACCATATTAGGACTAGAGCACTGAGATTACCAGTGCACTTAGCACTTCCAAACAAAAACCAAAAATTGCCTTAAAATTCACCGCTGATGGGCAGAAGCATCTTTCGCAAACAGAAGCCATGGTTCCGTCACGAGAGGCATGAAGGTAGATCACATTGGCTGCGGATGTTCGACAGACTTAAGGGAGCCACATGTGACAGTAACTGCTACAGCATCTGCAATTCTTCAAAGTTCAGTATGAAACTTTTATTTGTGAAGGCATATCTATTGGTTTCATTTTTCAAGGACAGGTCTATCTGAAAAGATCCATGGAGAAAACTCTATTTCTTTTGCTGGCTCTGCAAGAGTAGCGAATTTTTAAATGCTCCAGGAAACTACAAATGTTAATTTAAGCTACAGTTAGGAAGAGAAATAAAGAAAGTAATGTTTTGCAAATGAAAATAACTTTTTAGGTTAAGAGTCCTTGTTTCCCAACCTCTAAGGAAATGTTATCAACAAAGCAAAGCAAATAATGAAACCCTAGTTATTTTCTAAATACTTGCAACTGTACCTTCAAAGGGAGCTGAAATATGTTGCCATTAAATTTTAAGGATTCTTCCTTAAGGAAGGACAAGATCTGTAGCTCCTTTAGCTGGAGTTTTGCCAACTCTTCATGTGATTACAGTACTAAATGCAAGTAAAAAAATTAATTTTAGAGAAATGCAATGTATCAAATTTTGTAGGAAACACTAAAGGGCTAAAGTACAAAAAAATTGTTTCTTGTTTGCATGCATATCTGAAATGAATAGCTATCAACATAAGTCTTCTTTTGGAACTAAAGGTTTAATAAATGTGCATATTTGTATTTTGGAAGATGCATTCATGTAGGAAACCTGCATAAGCTGATAAAAAAAGTCTTGGGGTTTGTGAACTTTTAAAAATGAAACAATAAAAGTTTCTTCCAATTAAATGCTGAAGCCTGGTTCAGCACTGATTATTTCTGTCACACACTGGAAAATGATAAAAAATGAAGAAGTATTGGCTACAAATGTGCTAGAAAAGGCAAACATAAAGAGGCATAAATTTTAAGGAAATGTGTACTTGTGAAACAAACTTCAGAAGTGACTTAAAGAATCTGTTTTGGTTTTAAGCTTTCACTTCATATTTTTATGTGAAAAGAATAAAAGAAACTTCAAAGGAAATAGATCTTTGTAAATTTTGAGTGAGCTAAGTTCTTGCATGTGACATTCACATTTATGTTGGTATATTTTATACATAGAGCTAGGAAAGACATGCAAACAAGTCTATAGAAGAAATAAGTATCAACTCCCATAGTGCACAGTAATTGCTTTATCACTGAAACCGTAGTAAAATGGCTCAAGTGGCAAGAAGGAGACCAATCATCTGCTTCCTGTAAATATATAGAAGTGCCTGTTGCTTAAAAAAATTTTTTTAAGGTCTGGAGAAGAAGGAAGAAAGATAGATTTCAGAATAAGGATATGTTAAAAGCCTATAAAAGGTCTAAAGATCACAGAAGGTTCAGGAGAACTAAGAAAATCAAGGCTGCAGGATGAAAAAAGTATAATAAATATTTTCATGTCCTTTAGAGTAGAAAGGACAAAATTTAATAAAAATTGATGTGTGATGGTTCAATATGAATTGAATATAGTTGTGCAAAAATTACTCACAAAACCTCTGTAATAGAATAAAAAATTAATATAGAATCTAGTTGCCATTTTAAAAATATATCCAATACCAGGGACAGAATTATTTACACAATTCATAACAGCTACATAAGCTGACATTTTTCAATTCATTTTTTTCATGAAGACCATTATCTCCATTCTAAAGGTGAGATGTCAAAGTACAGAGATATTAAATATTAAAATTATCATGGGTAGCACTAAAGAATCCCCTGAAATTAGTAAAGTGGAACAGCTTTAAACAAGTATTTAATTCAGCAACAGAGAGCTTGTACAATTTGATTGCAAGCACATACATGAAAATAGAACTGAAAATTCCTATTCACTTGGGGGCCGAGGCGGGGGAAGTATCTAGGAAAATAAGCAGTTGACTAAAAGACACATGTTGGAATCCCAGGTATGTCATGTTCTGCTCCCCAAATTTTGACTCAGTTTCTACTGTGGATTTGATTTACTTCTTAAAAAAAGAAAAAAAAAATTGACAACCAATATCTTAAAAATAAACATCAGTCTCCCAAGTCAGCATCCTCCTGCTGGGTGTCACCTTCTATAAAGGTGTTAGATCATCTACTCCTGAAAGAATTTCTCCTGCCGAATGCTAAATGTTAATCCTACAAAGATCAAGTCAAGTAAAAAGTTTGACCAGACATCAGGCTCTAGTCATTGCATTCTTTCTAGAAGAAAGCAAGAAATAGACTCATTAACATTGCGAGAATGATTTCCAGAATGACAAGGAGGTGTTTTTCAAAAGACTAACTCATGTAAGAAGTGGTCTGCTCCTAGTTCAGAGACGCAGCACAGAAAAGCTGCTAAGCTTAAATGTATATCTATATCTACATCTGTATATCTAAATAGATAGATAGATAGATAGATAGATCCTTTGTTTGTACTGACAGACTGGCTAACACTTGCATTTTCAAACAAGTGCCTTCCTTATATTAACAGTGAAATTCATGTCTGAAGAGTGGTTGTTAAATCACTGAGGGAGAAAAATATATGAATGACATTGTTTTCTAGGAGTGAAAAGTTTCCTGTTTGCCGCGAAAGCTAATTCACAAATTCAGGCTTTCACAGTACTATTTTTAGGTAGCTTATTACTAACTCACTCCAACATTGTCGTATCCCACCAGAGCATAGTTGTTACAGTGTGTTGTGGATAAAAGCGGTCATAGCTGGTGATGATGGACTACAATTCTTTTTAGCTTCAAACAAGTAAGAAACAATTTGTATGCTGTAAATCAAGTATTGCTTCCAGACCTTTGAGAAAACAGACATGCATTTTAGCAGTCTTTTTTGCCTGTTACCTTGCACTTTTTTCTTTTTTTTCTTCCGTTCATAGTTTTTCTTAATTTTTTCTAAGACTTACGATACTGTTTCTCTCTGTCTGTCCCCAGAGGAAATTTTGACTTTTTTAAGTGGTGCTGCAAAGGCAGAATATGCAGTTTTGCTCCACCAATACTGGCTTCAATGTGTTAGACAACAGGAACTACCATTCCTAATATTTCTTTGCATGCTCAGATTGTTGGTAGTCTTCTGGAAACATTAAATTATATCAGTTGGATCCCAAAGCAATTCCCAGTCTAGGCCTTTTTCAGGATTACTGCGCATTTGCCCCTTTTTAGTCACCTATAAAATACATGATGCTTGAACTACACTTACTGGAAAGGGGCCGAAGAAGAGACAGGCTGATCCAAAGAAAAGTATAAAAGGAAGTACCTGAACATTTATGATCGTGTTTCACTACAAAACCTGAGTTTGAGTTCTCAGGCATGGTGAAAAATTTGCTTGCTAGGTAGTGATGGTGTAAATCCGGGTAAAACTTTTAGCTATGTAAAAGCCAGCCTCCCATTCACAACACACACACACACATACAGGGATATATAGAAAATGCTCCTTCACACTGATAAATTGCACCTTTGATGACCACATCAAAAATGCAACATTCTCCTGTATGGGCAAGCTCAGCAAATAAGGCCCCTATGTTCTTGCCTCCATAATCCTACTGGTTTTGTGCATAACTTTTTTTCAAAGGGATCCCTTTTAATCCTACTAGTGGTATGGTTGCAGCACATTTTGTCAGACAGACTTTCTTAAACTCAGAATCAAAAAGATGAAGGAAAGGTTCGGATTAGTAAACACATAACACTTTAAACATCTCAGTGGCAGCTTGCCTACTGATTTTTTTCTGTTGCAGTGAATGGCATGAAATATGTAGAATTTGCTAGAGCTCTAGTAAGAAGGCTTTTATTCCAGCAAAAGGGAATATAACCAGGAGCTGCCTGCTGGCCATACACGCTAGGATGCTTTTTTTGTTGTGAGCTGTGGCTCCCCTTTTCCTGTACTTCTGACGAGCTGTCACACATCAGCTCTCCCCTGAAAGTATCTCTGATATTTAGCAAAAGTGGAATCATAATTGTCTTTCATCCGGGCACTAAAGTAGTTGGATAAGGTTTTTGAAGCACCTGGCACACGTCACTCTGTGTATATCACCAGCATAGTAGCAGGGTAGTTGCGAATGGGTAGAAGAAAAGAGCTGGAAAAAAAAAAATAAATGAAAAATTCTGATGGACTTATGTACCTGCTGTCTTGTCTTCTGCAGTGGCATTCTGTTTAGTCTGTGACTTCTTTTTTGAATCTGTTGGGGTAGATCTTGTGATAGATCAGGAAAAAACCCCAATGATATTCTCTATTTCCTCTAAGCCAGGTTGGAACAGTAAGACAGTGTTATAATGTTCCTCTGAAGCAAGAACATAACCAGCTATGAGTAGCATGCTGAGAAAATTATGCAACATGGATGTGCAATTCCAGTCACTTCTGTATTCAACTAGAAAAAGTATGAATCTTAAATGAATTGATTGCTTCTTTCTAAAGCCTGCTACCTTTGCAATGCTCATTTCTTCAACAAAAAAGGGAACATTGATATCAACATAGACACATTAAGAGAGGATTTTTTAAAAATATTTGTCTGGTGAAAGTGCATTCTTGTCACTTTGGGCATCAACTACACAAATATCAGATGTGCTCAGTACTTCCACCAAAATACATTCGAACACCTTTTGCAATTTTATATAAGCATGGGCTTATCTTACAGAAAAATATAACCAAAAAATTGTCTGATTTACCGTGGCAGAAGTGACCTGGTTTGAAAGAAGAGATAAAAGGCATAAAAGAAAAAGTGTTGGACTATTTTCTGTTTTCTTCTGAAAATCTGTGTGCTTTCCAACCTTTCCAATAATGAAAAAGCATTTCAGTAACATGCTTGGGAAATGCAAAATTATCCTTAGCTAATTAATGTCTTTTTCTGTGTAATACCAGTTGAAATGTCTTCCTTTTGCATGCTCTTCTTTAGAGAAATCCGTACGAAATAGACGTCTGTAACTCCAAATCAGAACAACTTTAACAGATTTTGCAGTTGCGGTTCCTATAACTCCAAGACTATCTGAGATTCTATTTCTGCTCTTGGCACTTAAATAAGTGACAGCATTTTTTGCATCAATACCTGAATGCACATCAGACAGCAGCAAAGCCATTCGTGAGGTCTCATAAACATACCAGTGTGACTAGTTAATGGTAGTATTACAGAAAACGTTGCATGAAATACATTCAGATATCAAAAAAACCCAAACCACACAAACCCCAGAAACCATGAATTCTTTAAGCTCTTCAGTTTCAGGGACAGAGGCTGTTAAGGAGACAGGACACCCTGATGGCAGCTGCCATCATTTATCCAACAGGCCAAGAAGGAGGGTCAAGTCAGCAGCTGACAAAAAAGAGTAGGGAAATTCCCAGGGTATTTAATGAGATATAGCTTCCTACAGAATTCCTACCAAATCCTTGACAGGATTTCACTAGAGTTTTCTCAAACATAAGTCACCTTATGAATACTGGAAATATTTTGAAAATTATAATTGGAGAAAACATATTACATTATGACTTTTTTCACCCAGTTTTCCAAGATGATCTCAACTACAGATTGCCTGAGACACCCATAGAAAAAAAAGATCAAACCCACAAGAAATTAAGTTTTTTCTTTTCAGAAATATCAGATTCTTACTATGTCAAAGTAAAGTGTTAGTATTTTGACTATTTTATACCAAAAATTCATTTCAAGGCACAGAAATCATTATCCAACCAATATTTCTCAAGATTACTGGGACTTGCTTGAATATTTGCTCAAGAAAATTTTCTTGTGAATTGCCCTTTAATGAGTTACCTCATTTGAAATGATAGCAATCAGACACCTGGCACATCCCTCAAACTGTGATGAGGTTAGTTGTTTTGCTAGCTTTAAAAGTTTGCTCCAGAACCCCAGAGAAGCATTCAGATTGTTAGTGAGAATTTATTTGACTCAGATAAAAATCACCAAAGTGACCATGGCCTGGGTCCAGCAAATGTGCAGACCCATTCTCAGAAATAATTCCTCTAGATAGGAGGTTTTTAGTTGCATTATGTTACGCAGATCATTGTGTACTCACTGACTTGGGAGGAGAAGAGTGAAGCTTTGCCACTGCAGAGGTCAGATTTGTGCCTTCTTTTTTCACTTTCTCCTTCTCAATTTCTTGCAAAAAGAAGAAGATTAGGAGGAGAGGTTAAGGTTGCTGACAACCACTGATCATCTGGAAGGATGATTTCAGCCATGTCCTAGAGTCTCCAAGCATTTTTTCCGCAGAAGTATTTTGTCACAGCTGTCAAGCTTCCCCTGCCTTCCCAAGTAAATCGTCCGAATGATTTGTAGAAACTAGCTGTAACTTCTCACTCAGCAATGCAATATGGGAGGGAAGGTTCTTGAAAAATAGAAAATTAAACTGATGGATCGCTTGATTTGAAAACTGTCAGAGCCCTCCCCAGAGTAGTTCTGCTCGAAGCAGATGAACTTGGCCTGCTGTTACTCAGCATACTGATTGTTGACGTGGGAGTGTGGGCTAGTGGGTAAAAACACAGTACAAACTGTATCTGATGACAGTCCTGAGCTCAGTCAAACCTGGAGAGAACTGTACCCACTGGTGATTTTCATGTGAACTTCCTGAATTTACATATGTGAAGAGAAGAATTTGACCTACCATGCAAAGAGACATTCAGGAGGTAATAGTATAGCTAGGCAGTTATAATTCCACATAGAGAAGGACAAGCCATCTATTTGATATGCAAAACTGTAGCTGCTGTACCCAGAGAGGGTTTGCAGAGGAAGGGTCCTCAATTTAGGTAGCTATTAACAGAACAGTGTGGTAAGGTTGTAATGAAGTATCCAGCCCTACTCCTTCAATTGCCTGGAACATGTGAGCTTCTGCATCGGTCTTAAAAAATGTGGTCTGTTTTCCTAACAGGAAAATGAAAATCATCAAGCCGTACAGCTTTTGCAGTTAATTAAAAAAAATCAAAAAAGAACCAACCAACCAAAAATAACCTCCAACCAAACAAAAAACCCGAAACAAAGCAAAACAAAACCCAGCCACCAAAAAGACCCAAACAAATAAAACTGAAACAAACAAAAAAAAAAAATCCAAAATGAAAGAAACTAAGACCTCAAAACAAACAAAAAAATCCCAACAAAAATAAAAGCTGACCTCATCTCCACAACTGTTTCTCTGTAACAGATTTTCTTTCGTTGTGCCTAGAAATAAACCCACGGTATGTCGCTCCCTCCACTCTCTTAATTCCCTCTCTTACTTGGATGCAATCTGCTGATCTCAAAACAAGCTACTCATTTCCTCAATGGCCACACAACCGACCTTTCTCTGCCTTTATTCTCCTCAGCTAAACTGCAGCTCATTTGTCTGCCAAAGACGTTTTGAGTCCATCCCCTGCCCTGATGGAGGACTGAGGAAAATCCCCACCTCGAACTTCTGTACCTTATCCAGAGCTATATCTGGGGATAAAAGAAGAATTAAATATTACAGAGAGTGCTGGTTTAAAGAAAGAAGTGTTTAAACTAATGATGCTTATCCCCATTTCCAGCTACCACTATTTCTAGATCTTCTTGATTCACAGCAGGACATCCACCGGGCATTTTGCCAACTAGAAGCAGCAGGAAATATCAGTCAGAAAACAACATGTAAATGCTGAAGTTCCCTATAGTCAATGTTCTATTTTAATAGAATATTCATCTTCATTCCATGATTTCCTATTTATGACAAAGCTGCTTTTCACTCAAATAAATCCAACCATGCTACATCCTTCAGGTTAATTTGGTTTTGGTTTAGGTAAATAGCAAAACAGCTATCTGAGATTTGCTTTTCTCTGCCAGTGGCTGGTAAACGCAAGAAAAAAGTGAATTTAAAAATTTTTATCAAATCTCAATGCTTCACTTAGCTTCACTTTTCTCTGAATGCAATGTCACTTATTTGTATAATTAGTGATGCAGGACAACATTTCTCTCTGAGTTTTTTCACCTCTCATAGTATCCTATGTCCTTCACTCTATGTCAGGAACATTTCGAAACCGAACTTTTTCACCCTTAAGCAAGGGCGATGTCTCAGAACACATTGTCCAGTGCCGAATCAGAGCAGTGAGGTAATACCTCTTGTCCAAAATTCTTTTCTTGCCTTCTTTTTGGTCCAATTTGCTGCTAGTTCTTGCTTGGTAAACTAGTACACTGAATTCCAAGTTCCATCATTTCACAATCAGCAAACTTCTCTAGTCTGGGTTTTAAAAACATAACTAGAAACTTTGAATTATGATATTTCAAAAAGAAAATGCTCTGAGAATAATGGCAAACAACTGTGGCAAACCAATTTCACTACTTTTCAGTTGGGCTACACGTGATTTATAAGATTTTGTGCTGGCAGAGGACCTAATGGAGCAAATCTTTCTTGCATGAAGAAGAAGAGGCAAATGCTGTCTCAAAAGCATTTTCTTCAGCTTTGCCTCCAATTGCCAAGAAACACTTCATCTGGCATTTCTTGAAAAGGAATTTGGGACATGAGAATTGAATAAAAATAAGTAAAATATATTCCTCCTCTTTGATGTTTCGGCAGCAGCATATAACTAACTATACAATCATAGACTGTCTCAAGTTGGAAGGCCCCACCCATAAGGACTATCAAGTCCAACTCCCTGCTCCAGCAGGACTTCCTAAAACTAAATCACAACACCATGAGAATCATCCAGATGAGCTTTGAAATCTGACAGCATTGGTACCCTGACCACTTCCTTGGAGAACCCTTGTCCAGTGACGAACCACCATTTCAGTGAAGAACCCTTTCCTGCCGTCAAATCTAAGCTACCTCTGAAGCATCTTCATACAGTTTCCTCATGTCCCAGTACTTTGTGGCATGTGATGCACTGCAGGACACAGTTGACACTTTTGGATAACGGGGCACACACGGCATACCTTCTAGCCCTTCCAACAGCTTTGTTACACACCTTTGGCAGTATTTTGTTACATTCACATTGTCCTTCTTAGATGGTGGGGCCCAGCACCACAGTCAGCCCACAACGTGAGGTGGCACCAGTGCTGAATACAGCAGAATCATCACCTCTTTTAACCATCTAGCTGTGCTGTGTTTAATGTCACCCAGGATGCAGTTTGCTCTCTTGGCTGCCTGGGCGCACTGCCGTCTCACAATGAGCCTGCCGCTGACCAACAACAAAAGATCCCATTCTGCAGGGCTGAGCTCCAGCAACTCCTTTCCCAGTTCATACTTGTCTCCAACTTACTCTGTCCTAAGTGCAGAATCACATAATCACAGAATATGCTGAGTGGGAAGGGGCTCATCAGGATCATTGAATCCAACTCCTGTCCCTACGCAGGATACCCTAAGAATCATACCGTATGCCTGAGAGCATTGTCCAAACTGTTCCAGTGCCAATCACTCCTGGGTGAAAAACTTTCTCCTGATGCCCAAACTAAACCTCCCCTGACTCAGCTTCATGCCATTCCCTTGAATCCTGTCACAGGTCACCACACAGAAGATATCAGTGCCTGCTCCTCCTCTTCCCCTCATGAGGAATTTGTAGACTGCAATGAAGTCTCCCCTCAATCTCTTCTTCTCCAGGCTGAACAGACCAAGTGACCTCAGCCACTCCTCATACAGCTTCACTTCCAGGCCCTTCACCATCCTTGTGGCCCTTCTTTGGATGCTCTATACTGCTTTTGTGTCTTTTTTGTATTGTGGCACCCAAACCCGCCCCCAGCACTCGAGATGAGGCTGCCCCAGTGCAGAGCAGAGTGGGACAATCCCCTCCCTTGCCCAGCTGGTGATGTTGTGCCTGATGACCCCACAGGACACGAGTGGCCCTCCTGGCTGCCAGGGCACTGCTGGCTCATGTTCAACTTTCCATTGACCAGGATGCCCAGGCCCCTTCCTGTGGTTCTGCTCTCCATCATCTTGTTCCCTAGCATATACACACAACCAGGGTTGTCCCATCCCAGGTGCAGAATCTGGCACTTTGATTTATTAAATTTTGTGTCACTGACGATTGTCAACGCTCCAATCTATCCCCATCCCCCTGCTAGGCCTCTCTTACCTGGAGAGAGTCAACAGTGCATTCCAGATTGGTATCATCATTATAATTGCTACTGAGGTGTTCAGCTCCTGCATCCTGATCATTGATGAAAATATTCAACAGAACTAGACCTAGGATTAAGCCCTGAGGAACACCACTGGTGACAGGTCAGCAACCACATGTGGTCTCATTCACTCCAACATTTTCTTTCAATCAGTTCTTCATCCAGCTAATGGCAGACCTTGTCATTTCATAGTTGGACTGTTTGTCCAGAAGGATGCTGTGAGAGGCAGCATCAAAAGCCTTACTAAAAGCCAGAAAAACGACAACCACCATCTTCATCCATAAGGCAGGTCATCTTGATGTACAAGGATGTCAAAATAGTTAAACAGAACTTTCCCCTGGTGAAACTGAGTTGACTGTGCCTGATGCTTGCATTGCTCTTTCAGTACTACTCATCGTGATCTTCATAGTTTTGCCAGGAACCAAGGATAGACTGACAGGGCTGTAGTCACCCAGTGTATTACAGACTAGCTGTCTGCTGGGCATTTTGTCCAGAAGATTACTGTGAAAGACAGCATCAAAACCTCCTGAAATTCACAAAAAACCCACATCTACTAACTTAATTCGGTCAGCTAGATGGCTGGCCTGGTCTTAAAAGGAAGTCAAGCTACTTAAGGAGGATTTTCCCCTGGTGAGCTCATCCTGGCTATGACCAAAGACCGAATTGTCTCTGAAGTGTTTTTCAGTAATTTCCAGAGCTATCGTCTCCATAATTTTATCAGATACTGAAGTGGGACTGGTAGGCCTTTAATTAACGGAGGATTCCTTCTTGCCCTTCTTGAAAACTGGGACAACACATGTTAGTATACCATCTACAGGGACCTCTCCAGACTACCAGATTGTTGAAAAATTATGGACACACATGGTGGCATCTGCCGTCTCTTTCAGTAGCCTGTGATGAATCCCTTTGGGCTCCAGAGGTCTGTGCACACCCAAATAGAGCAGCAAGTCTCAAGCATGTTCTGGGTTGGCTGTGAGTTTATCATCCTTGCCGAGACCCACAGCCTTTCAGCACAAGGCTTCTGGGGTGCCAGGCCTCACCATGGCTGTCAAAGACAAAGGTAAAGAAAGCATTAGATGTCTTTGCCTTGTCGACATCCTGATTTGTGAGCTGATTGACTTAATGAAGTAACAACGTTATCTCCTTTTGCTATTAACATATTTTAAAAAGTTTTTTTTCTCGTCCTTCACAGTGCTGGCCAGCAGTGATGATAGAAGATGTACCTTACAGAAGTCAACTGAACTGATGCACTGTCTTGAAGGAACAAGACCTGCATCTGTGGAGGAAGGGAATTCTCTAACCGCTGCAAAGGATAGGAAAAGCCCAGAGAAGAGATCTTCCATAGGACTAGGCTCTAATCCCCGGATTCATTCTGACCATCTTCATAGCTACAAATCTTTTATTTAATTTAAACATCTGAAGCCTCTGGAAAACAGGTATTTCCTCAAAAAAAAAAAAATTAATCCAGTGATTTTATGATTTTCAAGATGCTGAATTTCATGAAAAACATAGAATTAATTCATTTACTTATATTCAGGATCAGACTAGTCAGATCAATAGTGATTGCTCGTTAAATAGACCTTAAGAAATTTTCTCTAAAATTAACTGCCTCTGGTGACCCACACAAAATATCATTGCATTGCAATACATGATCCAATTCCTGTGACTTAAAACTGATGAAAAAAGAAAAAAAAAAAAATGGAAAAAGCACAAGTGTGAGTTATATAACTTTTTCTTTTCCAGAATTCAGAATATTCATTTTGTTCATAACTAAACGACAAAAGAAAATGCAAAAATAATTTAAAATTCTGAGAAAAAAAACCATTGAAAATAAAATTCTTTTAACTAATTCTTCCCCATATTCAGTACTCTATTTTGTAAATTTGTGTAAGGCATTCATCACTAAAATAAAGCTTTACATGTCATGAACACATTACACAGTAAAATGTAATTTCATACATTAAGACTACAATAATGTAGGGGAAAGTTTCACACAAGATTGTGAATTTACCTAAAGTAACTCTATTACTTTACCTGTAATTACTATTAAATTGACTTTTAGCCACAATGTAATTAATATACACAAGAAAAAGAGGCACTTTTCCACTTACAAACTTTAGAAATAATTTTACTTGTCTCTCAGATACATTTGTGTTTCTATCTCATAAATGCCAAAGTATTCTAGTTCCATCCTCAACTTCACATAACAACCTAAATCAAAAAAATATATATACAAGAAATGATCTGTTCTGTTTCAAGTTGGACAGGGCAAAAATAGGTGATATTTTTATTTTTAAAATGGTTCTACTTCAGTGTCTACTATCCTCTCTGAAACTGGCCTTTGATACCACTCACAAACAAATGAACAAGAATTTTATGAAGTCTAGGATTTATATAATGGTTATTTTTACCTATTGACACAGGTGGTACCAGATTGCAGAGAGCATCAGAGCACTTCCAAGTGGTGACATTTTACTTCCATCAGCTGTGATAGCACTGACTCCAACAGCCACCAGGTTTCTCTGCGTGCAGCAACCCCACAATAGATATTCTGCTTGTTTGGAGTCCTCTGTTTATCTTGTAGACTTCACTATTTCCTCTTTGCTTCCTTCTGGCTCTAACATGAGCCAATGACATCCTCTACAGAAATACTTTCAGAAGCCTTGCATGCATATGACCAGGATTTGTAAAAATACTGCAGTCTTTGTATTCCAGTTCCACTTTTTTCACTTCAGCCATAGTTCTAGGGTTTTCCCCTGGGTCATGTTTTGTTTGTGGTTCTACAGCAAGAGTAATATCTGTTCAAAAGCATAATGTTGGCAAATTTGCAAAGATGTACACTGGGAAATTTGACAAAATTATGATGATGTTCCTGCTCCTGGTAGAGATATATTTGCATTGTCAGGACTTGCTGGTGAAGATCACTAATTAATTAAGTTAAATTCAAAACTCTGCTTGGTGAATAAGGTAGATGGACAGTCCTCAACACAAAGCTCTTGCTCATGGAATCCACTGCCTACCAGCATCCCTGGGACCACTCCTTCAAAAAGGAGTCTCAGTAAAAAAAGTCTGCATGTGAACCAGTTGTCAAGATTCTTGTAGCCTGCAGAAAATAAATGGTACTTTTAAGGCATGCTTCATCCCACTCTGTTCACAGTAGGTCAGATTTCTCTTATAGTAGCAGTTTTTCTACATCAACTGTGAAGTGAGTTGAGGCAGTAACTAAGACCATAAGAATGGTTTTCCTTCATAGATCAAGGTCTATTATGGTGTCACTCTATAAGTGACCAATAATGGATTTAACTATCGGGAGTAGCTCAGGGAAATGGTGTTGGCTGTTAGAGAAGGTCTGTTTTTCTCATAAGACGATATATGTTTTTAAGGACACAAACAAGACCTGGCAGCGTGGGCAGGACTGGATAATGATAATATCTTTATCTTATGATGTGACAGCACACATGACCACACATTTTAATGTTTCCTTTTTTCTAATAATCCATGTTGTCCATACTTAACATACCGTATCTAGCTTTGCTGTTTGTTGTCTGGTACACAGAAGACCCCACAAATTTAGAAAATCATATCTGATCTTCTAAACCATTAGTAATCTTGATTCCAGATGAAAAATATGCCCGTCAAAATTTAATGTTTTGAGGCCATCTTAAGTTAAAAACAAAACAAAAAATAGCCAGTGAAATGCACCTGTCCTCGTTTTGGCAGGGATAGAGTTCATTTTCTTCCTAGTAGCAGATATGGTGCCATGTTTTGGATTCAGTGTGAGAATAATGTTGATAACACACTCATGGTTTGGCTGTTTCTGAGCAGTGCTTACTCTGAGTCAAGGACTGTCCAGTGCCTCGTGCTCTGCCAGTGAGCAGATGCACAAGAAGCTGGTAGGGAGCACAGCCAGAACATGGGACCTGAAATGGGCAAAGGGATGTTCCACCCCATAGAACGTCACGCCAAGTATATATACTGGGGAGAGTTGGTGAGAAGGAACTGATTGTTCCTTGGTCAGCAGACGGTGATCAATTGTATTTTGCATCACTTGTCATTCTTAGACTTTATTCCTGCCTTTTTTTGCTATCTCCCTCTTCATTATTTAGGGGTTTTGTGGGCTGTTTGGTGTTTTTTTTTAACAATATTTCAATTATGAAATTGTTCTTATCTCAACTCACAGATTTTACTTTTTTCTAATTCTCCTTCCCATTCCAATGTGGGGGGAAGGAGTGAGCAGCTGCATAGTACCAAATTGCCGGGTGGGGTTAAACCATGGCAATGTCATCCTAGAAGACACAGGCTTTGCATCACAAATGCAAAATTATCAGAAGCAACTACATTAAAGGATGCTATATGACAAAAAACATCCAAAAGTTTTTTGCACGGAAATGTCCCAACCCCAGGTGGAATTGCATTTCTAATCTGTTCCTTTGTCTAAAAGGAAAAAAAAATCTTCTTTATGGCTTCATTTACAATACTGAAAATAACTAGAATTGTTTACTCAAGGGAAAAAAAGAGAGAAAAGACTGATGGACATAAAATAAAGGATCAATCTTGAGAAAGAAAACGTCATTTTTTATTAACTCCACGAACTATATAGAATCAAAAATTGACTAGAATGAAAAACCAAGTAGAAGCAGTGGACACTGATGTTCTCCTTGAGAGGCTGATATGAAAAAGCTGGCTGGACTGGATTCAGAGTCGCCAGTATGAGACTGTCTTATGCCAGCTGGAAACATGTCCTCAAACCCAGAGACACAAATCTTCTTGCAACTCCTAAAAATCAGCTCTAATGAGATGCAATCTAATAATTTAATAACATGAGGATTAAAGAAAGATAAATTTTCAAAAAGCCAAAAGGATCAGATCAGATCTTCATTTCAAAACAAGTTCAAGAAACTATATACAGCCCGAAAAAGAGAGGGATTAAGTTTTATGTACATAATTGTCACTATTCATTGTCCTTGAAATCAAGATCCTACAATCAAATTTTCTGCCAAGAACAGAGCAGACAATCCCAAGTCCTCCGGAAAATATTACTGATATCTCCAAAGATTTTATGCAGATGATCTGCATCTAGGGTTTTTACTTCAAGAGCAAGAATATTATTGCCTTAAAGGAAACAGGATAATAGAGTTTAAGGATTTGTAAACAAATTTTATCATCTTTTTGTGATTGCTTGAGGTTTTCCCCCTAACATTATTATATAAAGTACTTGAAAGATACATGAAAGCTTTTAAAATTCTCATACATGGCAGAGCTTCCTTGCTAGTATCACTTTCTATTTTTTT
Source organism: Cnemophilus loriae (assembly GCA_013397755.1). Taxonomy (NCBI): domain Eukaryota; kingdom Metazoa; phylum Chordata; class Aves; order Passeriformes; family Corvidae; genus Cnemophilus; species Cnemophilus loriae. Next base: position 228,392 of record VZTF01005725.1, on the reverse strand, counting down.
TCACTTTTATTTACTTTCCTAAGAAGATCTTAAGGTCCCAAATACTTTTATTCTCAGCATTTTATTTTGTGATATTATTTTCATTAAATAAATCTGTGTCAGTGTAGCCTTTCAGCCTGATATGACTACCAAGACAACTAAAAGAAAACACAAATATATAAGAAAATATTTCCAGCATTCAGATAGAATGGGCATAGATCATCAAATAAGGGAAGTAGTTTGTTCTTTTCATTTTACAGTTGAAATAATTCTGCATCAGCAGACAAAAAGATGAACTTATGCAAGCTTATCCTTCTTCCTCCTCACATTTTCAAGAAAGAACTTACACAGACACCATTACAGGCCGTGCAATTATCCAAAATATGCTTGCATTTTACCACATCACACTATTTTCCAGTGCTGCAGTTTCCACTGAATTTATTCTATACTTGGAAGACTTTATTGAGAAATAAGAAAGTAAGTAAAACCATAAATGTAAATATTCAGAGCACAGCAAACATGGGTGGGCAAACAGCACTGCAGGGAGGGCATGGCACAGCAGTTGAGGCAGGCAGGCTCCTGGTGGTGGGTCCCGTGCAATGTAGATGTGGTGTTTCGGTGGAGGGCTTTTTTCTTAGTTTTCTGTTGGGATTTTTTTCTTCTTTTTTCTCCAGCTTGGCTAGATCCGGCCATGGTTTGCAGGCAAAAGCCTCTGCTGCTTCTGCCAGCAGAAGTGTGCTAACTCAAACAGAACCTCCCCAGAAGGACACCTGCAGGGAATATCTGAACCTGGCATTAGTACCAGAGGACAGTTCAAAAGACATCTGTGTGCGGTATGAGCAGGTAAACAATCTGCTCTGTCTGATGACAGAGCTTAAGAAAGAAGTGGAAAGCCAAAGGAGTATTAGGGAGAGCAAACAAGAAATCGACTGGTGGAGTTACACCCTGTCAACCCTGAGACAAGCTCAGCAGGAGTCAGAAGAGCCTCATTCATTTTACCATCAGACAGAAGGAGATCTAGTAGACGAGGGGCAAATGGAATCAGGTGCCTGCTCAGATAGGTTAAAGAATCCCTTCCTGACCTCCATCACCTTTCCAGGTGCCCTTAAAAAATACAGTCATGGCCCTGGATCTAGAGGGTCTGGCAGATGATACTAAAGAAAAAAATCTGTCTGGAGGGTCTCCCGGTTGCACTCCATCTGTCAGACAGAACACAACCTCAGGCATTAAGAAGAAAATAAGGGTCGTTGTAGTAGGTGACTCCCTTCTGAGGGGAACTGAGGGCCCTCAATGTCAACCGGACCCATCCCACTGAAGTCTGCTGCCTCCATGGGGCCTGAGTATGGGATATTACTGGGAGACTCACTGAAATAGTTCAGCCCTCTGATTATTACCCACTGCTGTCTGTCAAGGCTGGCAGTGATCAGGTTGATAAGAAGGGTAATTAAAACGGACTTCAAGGCTCTGGATCAGTTTGTTGATGGGACAAGAGCAGAGGTGGTGTTCTGACCAATTCCTTCAGTGCAGGGACGAAATGAAAAGGAAAACCTATGTTATCAACAAGTGGCTTAAGGACTGGTGCTATCAGCAGAATTTTGGTTTTTCCCCTGTGCTCAGCAATTCCCGCTGCTGAGGCCAAACCTTGAGTTCTGTGTCCAGTTCCGGGCCCGCAATTCAGGAATAACACTGAGGTACTGGAGGGAGGCCGGAGAAGGGCAACAAGGCTGGGGAAGAGTCTCGAGCACAAGTCCTGTGAGGAGGAGCTGAGGGAGCTGGGGGTGTTTAGCCTAGAGAAAAGGAGGCTCAGGGGTGACCTTATCACTGTCTACAATTCCCTGAAAGGACGGTGTAGCCAGGTGAGTGTCAGTCTCTTCTCTCAGGCAACCAGTGATAGAACAAGAGGACACAGTCTTAAGCTGCACAGTCTTAAGCAGGGGAGGTTTAGGTCGGACATTAGGAAGAAATTCTTCACAGAAAGGATGATTGGGCACTGGGATAGACTGCGCAGGTAGGTGCTAGAGTCACTGTTCCCAGGGGTGTTTAAGAAAAGGCTGGACATGACACTCAGTGCCGTGGTCTGGTTGACAAGGTGGTGTTAGATCATAGCTTGGACTCGATGACCTTTAAGATCTTTTCCAACCTAGCTGATTCTGTGATTCTGTGATATAAAGACAAATAAATAAAGCCATAAATGTAAGCATGAAAGACACTTCCCACTAACCCCTAGGGAATTTGTCTGGGGAATTTCACTTTTCTGTCTTGTTGCATAGTAGTTAGATCACTTTCAGTACTTCCGGAAATAAAAGGGAAATCAAATATACGTTCATGTTACCAGATGATAAATGGCCTACACCTGGTGAGCTAAAACAATGCTTGTTCTCCAAAACTGCTGGCCTATGGAAAGTTCAAAATGCCCATTGTGTAAGGAGGAGAACTGGAAGTTCACCAGCCTCACTGTCCTTCCAGCTCAGTCAGGTCACTTGGAACACTGGGATCCACAAATACCAGGGGCCACCAGAGAGACTCCCAGGACAGAAGAACACATGCGTGAAGGGGAGGGGAAATAAGTTAATATTTTCGGGGAGATGATTATCATATGTATGTTTAGTCTGGGACAATCAACGAATATGTATGCAAAATACAGTATACAAACAGAAACTTTCCTGTACTCAGGATGCACGTCTTCGGGAGGAGCTACCCCCTTGTGCATCCAGTCGAACAAAGAATGCCTGCTTCTTAATGCTACACTGGTGTTAAGGAGTTTTTTATTTAACTGAATTTTTGGTTACATTCAAGGCCTTTAAATTAATGAAGAAAACTGATCTAAGTCTACAGACTTAATTCACAGCATTACAAGTACAGCATGCTGTCAGTGGGATATGAAGGGAACAAGAGAGTTGTTTTGTTAACAACAAAAAAACGCCCAAACAAAAAAAAACAAAAACCAAAAACAAAACAAACAAACAAACAAACAAACAAACAAAAATACAACATAAATGAACAAACAAACAAAAAACCCAAATGAAAAAAAAAGCCCCACCTCAATAAATGTTGTGATTATATGGCTGTTATTTATACTGCTTACCTAACTGCAGCACCATGTTATGGGTATAGTGATCCTATTCAAGGCCAGAATTTGACTTTAGGCAGGTGGATAAAACATTGCAGTAGGAGATGGTCAGCTATCCTAGAGTATAAAATGTGTTCATTGGAGGGAGAGAGATCTGAGGGGAAAAGAAAAATAACCATAAAAAGGGAATTTAGTATCTGCCCAATCAAAGGCAACAGGAAAATTTTCCAGTAACTAGAGTAAAATCTAAATAGTTTTGAGAGCATGGGACTGTAAAACTCAAGAATTTTCACAGGGAAAACATCCACCCAGTACGTAAATAAATTCACATTTCAGTCTTAGTCCCTCTTACAGTCACACATTCACCATACAATTTTACTGTCTCTTGATCCACCTACTGCATCCAGATTTCTGTTTATTATTATGATGGTGTTTATTTTCTGCTACTGCTGGCTGAGGTCCTCAGGAGCCCCAGTTTATATTGTACTGTGTCTATGAGTTAGTACAATTAATAGGAAGTTATCCTGAATGAAAGGAATGTATAACTCAGTTAATTGCTTCACACTACAGTACACTGACAGGTAGAACCAGTTTCTTTCTTTCCATTGTAACAACATGGAAATAAATAACCAATTTTCATAAATATTACCAAAAAGAAAAAAAAATCTATTTTATCTGCATGGGGTGTCGTAATCCAGTGCAAAACCACCACTTAGTAAATACTTCATTGAAAGAGATAATTCTTTTGATGAAAATTGTTATTTGAAATCTGCATTCAGCTTTATCTATTCTGATGTAGGTCTGAATTAAACCTGACATAGGGGTTCTTCGGTAAGATTTTGCCTTCAAATCCCAGTCCCACTGTACTTATCTTTGCTGTCTTGTTTTCTTCACTTGTTTTAATAGCTCATCCATTAGTGTCTTTCACATGGGCCTGTTAAGTGTTAATACAAGTTTTCTGATGTCCAATGATGCATGTAAAATATTTGGTAATTAAAATCAGAACATCAGAAGTTCTGCACAAGTTGTTTGTGCTTGCAGCTGTTTAGAAAAAAAACCCAAACCCTCCAGATCATTACTAAGTTAGATCTGCTACTAGGAACATACTCAGACTTAACTATTGCCAGGTTTTTTCCCCCACATAATTTTGTACATGCAGTAACTGCTGAACAGAAAGAACACTAGGAAGAAATTAAAGAATTGATCAGAAATACAGAGTAAAATCAAGAGAAGCTTTAATCCCATTGAAATAAGCATTAGGCACAGATATTAGGGTGTAATATAAAAGCAATGAAAATATGTTAAGGGAACAAAATCTATATATAAGACATGCAGACATCTTTAAAGTAGTACTTAAAAAAATAAAATTGATGGCTTCATTGAATGCAATTCCACGTTTAATGAAACAGATGCTGATGAAAATCTGTTATATTTCCTCATTATATTATTTCTTCTCTTTCTATATGCTAGGAAATTGTTTGTTTGTTTGTTTGTTTGTTTGTGTCTTCACTCAAATAATTTTTTATTTATGTTCCAGGCTGGTGTCTGAGCCAGATCATCTTCCTATTCAATTTCCATGTATTTTGCACTGGTACATGAGTCTCAGTCTGAGTTTTAACTTAGCAATTGCCTAATCAGTCGATATGGAGACTGCTATGTCCATTTTGCCGAGCACATAATATCTACTTCTAACCTGCTGTATGTTACAATAGGCAGGTCACCGTTCACAACAGCATTGAGTCAAGTTTTCCTTTCACTGATCCAGAAGAAAAAAGAATGATGAAAGACATGGAGGGTCCTTACAAAACTGTGCACCTACTTGCAAGTTTTGGAACCGTGATAGCTAAAAGTGCTGATTAAGGAAGGAGCCAATGCAGCTTAAGGGCTTGCCTTTCTGAGACTGGCATTTTGCCCAATAGAAACTAGACAGGAGCAGTGACTTAACTTTGCATTTGAATAAATAATGAAGAAGTGAAAAACTCTCACATTGTGTTGCTTATTCTCAGGAACAGAAATATCATATATAACAATTATTTTCATTATTTCTCCCACACTTCTTATGCATTTAAGCTATCAGGGTTTTTTTTTTTTTTTCATTTCCTGTCACATGGTGTCTTTTAAGATTTTCTGGTAATCATTATCTTAAATCCAAATTAAAAGCTTCAGAAATAAAGCATAATGACAGTATAGACCCCTTCTTGAAATAAGGGTCATGCTGATGGAGCTGCAGCCAGTGAAGGTGAGATTCCCACAACTTGGGAATCTTTTTACCCTTAAGAGGCCATTGTCAAGCTGTTATTACTCAGCAAAAGGTACTTAAACAAAAAGAGGGTTGTGGCTCCATGGTTCCTTTAGCAGGATTCACCATGGTTATGCCTTTTCTGCTGCATGAGAAATCAGATGCTCTACAGCTGAGCAGAAGTCTTCATGCATACAAACAGCCAAATTCACAAGGCAATTTCTCAGAAGATCAGTTTCCCCAAATGTGAAATGGAGATAGTAATGCATTACTGCTCCACAAGAACAAAAACAAACAAATAAACAAAAAAATTCAAACCAAAACAAAAAAAAACAAACAAAAAACACAAGCAAACAAAACAAACCAACCAACCAAACCAAACCAAACAAAAAAAGACACAAACACACCAACCCATAATAAAATGTTGAACTGACAGATCCAGCAAAAATGCAGTGAAATTATCACCATAAATTAGACTGCTACAAACCATGAAAATACCTTCTTATCAGCTAAATATTTATTTCCCCAAGAGGATTCTGATTTTTTATAATGTTTTTTCTGCCATTAAACATAATGTTTTGCTTTTAAGATTAACAGTCATTAATAATTTGAATTTTCTCTGGACAGAATAAGCTATTTCTGCTCTTACAAAGTCTTGGCAATATATTTTTTGCTGTTTCCAGATATGCAGCTTCTGCAAGGGGAACCAACACTATGAATAACCAATTTCCAAACTCTTTGCACTGTAAGAATGCTAATTGCTTTCTCTACAGAACAGATCCTTTTAATAGGCACAAAAACTTCAATATAAACTTCATAATTGCTTCCAAAATGCTGATCATCTTTCCATGTCACCTCATGCGGAATGAAAAGATGGTAAGAAAACCATTAACAGAAGACAGTAGTGAGCATTAGAAAAAAATGAACCATAAGATGTCATAAAATTACTTATCATGTTCCTGCGTGAAGTCAATCTGTATAATCAAGAACTGGAAAATAAAGCATGCTTGGACCCATCATCACATGAAAGTTTCTTCATTAGGTTTTTATCCAGCTTCTCCAAAAGCTGTAAAACAGATGTTAAAAAAACCAAAAAAATTTGTTTGTTACTTCAAGAAGCCACGAAACACTGTCCCGAGACCTATACAAATCTCTTCTGTCAATTTCTTGGTCCTGGAAAATTGTTAGCTGAAAGTATATTAAACCAGCTTGTCAATCTTTCCTCTCATACTGCCTCTGAGAGAAATTCAGAACCTGTGACCACTAACAAGAAACTACAGCTTCCAAAAGGGCAGCTACAGGCAGATACCCAGCTTTTAAATCTTTTCCAGTTATTTACAAGATCTAATAACCTTGGTCTGTCATCGGAAAATAGAAAAAGCAAACAAAAATACCTATCCAGTGTAGCAAATCCTTATGGGCTAAACTCAGAAAATAAATATTTAGACTGTCTCTGAACATCTCTGTGTTTTATTACAACTTCTCATGTATTCTTGTAGCTACCTTGAATTCCACTGTGTACTTTCTGCAGGTAAAAAAAAACATATTTCAGAAAACATAAAAGAAGGGAAAAAGACAGAACTTGAATTCCAGTGCTAGGAAATTGGCACACATTTATGCCTAAACAGAAAAGCCTTAGTGCACAATGATTGGGTAGAGTTCCAGTTTAACACAGAATCTGCGGAGGTGTGACAGGAGTGAATTCCTTACATATACTGGGCATTGGATCCATTCCCCAGCCAGGCTCTGCTGCCCAAACGTGGCCTCTGTGCTCTCACGTCCATGACCAATTGTTACAAGACAGCACATCAACACGCCTCATTCCCAAGGGAAACTTCACTTCTATGCAGAGAGTCTTTCTGTCCTGTCATTCTTGTGTCCAGTCAGTTCAACCCCTTCTGCAGCTGAATGTTCTTGCCCCCCATGCCCAGGTCATTCCCTGGTTGCAAATTATCGAATGCTGAGAAGCTACAATTTAAATTTCCCTTTGACCAGGTGCTACATATTCCAGGAAACAAATCACGATGGGCTGAATTATATTGCAAATATTTCATTTTATATGTGGAAAGTGCAGGAGAAGACAAGGGAGCAGAAGAAAAGGAGGCAAGATGCAAATATTCTGGATTCTTTCCTTCAAGTGGTAAATGTAACAATTTTATGTTCTGAAGGAATGGACTAGTAAATTTGTTTACCGAATCACAATGTTTCCTGTTGCTGCTTAGAAAACTTCAATATCCAGTCACCAAGCTCATTCAGTCTCTTCCCCTCTCCATTTTTGTTGCGTAAAGAAACTGAATGTACTTTTGATCTCCCTTTTAGAAAGAATTTCAGTGTCTCCAGGGGCATTATTCTCTCTCCTTAACCTGATCACATTTATTGAAAAGATATGGTAAATTTATCATGGCTATATTAGAGACCAGTATTTTCTTGTATTATTATCTAAACACTTACTATTTTACACAAAATTCATGTCACCGTTCACAGGGTTGGAATAATTAGTGATATATTCTCTTTCTCATATATCGCTTGGGCAAGCTGAGTTAAACAAACCACACTATGTCCAATACAATGTTCATCATGATGTAGCCAAAAATAAGAAAAGGTACAGAAAGAATCTTCATGTCCCACAGTTAGAGGGAATATACATAAATGAACAAGAAACATAAATACAAATTTTCTCATTGTTGGGAGTGAATGAAATCCTTTGGGGAAATAAACACACACATTGAATATGGTAGTTAGAGTCAAAAATATATTAAACGGTAAATTATTGCAAGACTTCAGCTTCAGTTAGATAAAGAACAGTTAGATAAAGAACTGATGGGATGCATTTTCGTTGAAAACTTGGGGAAGAAAAGTCATCTTTGAGTCCGCTACAGCAGCTGAGGTTTAACTACAGGTGCAGAAGAACAAAAATGTAGCTGTATATCAATTTGATACAGACTGGGATTTCCAAGGTATCTTAAGTTCTGTTTCCACAACTAAATCTTCTACGATCTTTTGAAATCTCAACTGGAAACCAAATGGAAAGCTACAAGTAAACTCTATCTCTACTATGCTTTGGTTTTGGAAGACAATAGATACGGAACTATAGCAACATGTCCTATCACCATGAGTTCTTAATGGAAAAAGAGAAGTAAGTCAAAATAAACACCAGTCATATCTCATCTTAACAGTATGTATTACCCACCACTTCATAATTCACAGTAAATACATTTCTTTCTTGCAAGAAAGTTTAAGTCATCTGAAAAAATACAATTGGAATAGCAGACTTCAATATTTACTTTTGAAAAAATAACTCTTAACTTTCCTCTATCAAAATTGAAATTGTGCTAAAATAACACACAAAACAAAAATTTTAAGCATCTCCAGCACAAAATAATGTCTTGCAATGAAGAACTCGCAGTGAAGAACTCATACTCGCACACAAACTAATCTTTTGTTTTTGCAAGTCATCAACACAAGAAACATAGGGAATACTACATTTAAAACCTAAAATGGTGATCTTATAAAAGTGAGGATCACAAAATATAATTGACTGAAGGCTCTTGTACTGGGAGACTCACATTCAGATTCCCAAAACACCAATAATCTTTTCTGATAAGAAAATAACCACTGTAGAATACTCAGTGAACTCAGCAACTAATGAAGAACCCAATGGGGAAAGTGCTAAATACTTCTTCAGAAAAAAATATTGAAAAAGCTGATATATGACATCCTAAGGATCTGAGTCCAGATGCAGCTTGGACCTTATCTTCAAGTCTTAAGGTCAGCTAACCCTCATTTAAGGACCCCAGGAGAAGGTACCATAGGACTCATTGCGAATTAGTTTTTCACCATGTTTTTATGCAGAACACAAAGGTGTGGCAAAAAGCCATAAACTCCAAGCTGCAAGACTTGCAGCTCCTCCTCAGTCTGAAGAAATCTATTCTGGATGTGTCCCTCTGTTTTCTCAGACCTGTGACAAGTTACACATATTTGTTTCTCTCTCTTTTTGTTTATTAAAGTATAGATCATCTCCAAATCAGCTTGTGAACATTTTTCTGAGAAAAGGAATCATGTGTAGGATGCATTGTGATGCTAAAATAGCTGCAATTGAGTTTCACTGTGACCAAAAAATCTCTGTGGAGCTAGAGTAAAAATGGCCCACACCATGCCTTGTCAGTTTAAATTTAAATATTTTTATGTAATGGATGCTGAATATCAAAAGGTAGGTAAAAGTGCCAGTTAAGTCGTTTTTAGGATGTTGAGGAAAAGCTCATCATTGAATATGCAGAATGGGGATCTTCCTTACTAAATGAAAAGCACGTGAGTTATTGAAATCTAATTTTATATCATCAGTTGGATTTGCTTAAAATAGTCTAGTTGCTCTCTTTCAATAGCTTTCCATGGTAAAAAGGTGAAATTCTGCCCAACATTGAACTAAGACAGAGTCAGGAAACAAGTTCGATCTACTGATTTTTAATTCCTACACCTTTAAAGGTAATTAATACTTTAACACCAGGTTAATTTTTTTTAAAGGTATCTTAATTATGGAGAACTATGTTCTTGGTAGTACCTTCCATATAATGTTTGTTATGGATCTGACTTGCTGATTTGCACGAAGGTGGAAAGCATTCCTCTTTAAGTGATGCTGCAAATTGAGTGAGTGTACTACAGATGGCCAGAAATAAGAAGCTGATTCATCTGTCAGAAAGAGGACACCGCTCTAATAATAGACTGAATAAATGATATCCCCAAACTTCATAAAAGTGTTTATCAGAGGAGAAGCTTGACACAGCCTTGTAAATAACAAGCTTTATTGCCTTGTATTTCTCAGCATGTTGCCATATTAAAAGGTGACATAACAGGAGCCAAAGCCCGAGATGTTTTTATCTTTTACAAGGACTACCTACCAATGTCTTTCAGGGAGAATTAAATACATTTATAAACACAGTGGAGCTATATAATTTAGAAAATATTTAGAGTACAGAGCAGTTAAGTGGTAACAGCAACCTCTACAAAAGTATTGTATTCTATTTTGAAAGCAGCATGCTTAACTCTATATGTCTGAGGTACATTCAAGAAAACATTAATTATGAGGACCCCACTTTCAAAAACATTCAGTGTACTTGCAGCAGTGTCTGATTTTCTCAAACATTTTCAAAAATTATAGGTTTATATCTAACGATATATATGGTCTATCTGTAAACAAGTTAATAAATCCTAAAGGTCTAGCTCTGAGGAATGGAGTCAGTTACTGCACTAATTAGTCAACAGTTAGCGACATAGACAGGCAGTCCAACAATGTGCAATGTTACTGTAACCTTATGACAGCGAGAAAAAATATGACAATAGAGCCAATAAAGCCAAAATTTTATCAGAAGTTGTAATGCTACTAATTTCCAGCACTGCCTTAGGATAGTAATCTAATTTTCTTAAAATAACTCTCCTTATCAGTAGGCCTTTACTGATACAACAAGAGAACCACAATATTGATGCTATGAATTCCTTCAGTCTTTGGATGACAACATACCTGTGGACTTACCCATAATAACCTATATGTGTGTCAGCACTCTTTATCTGGCAGATGACTGCAAGAATATCAGACTCAAACCTGCTACCTGAGCCTTGAGTTTTTTGATGTAAGACCATTCACATATAAATTTTTATGTTAATCTAGCACTGAAACATCAGTAGACCAAACATTTTGTCTCAGTTTGGATTCCCTTTCATTTACCACAACGTAGCACAGTTGGAATTAAAGTTATTAAAAGTCAGTTACCTCTGAGTAACTGAAAGTATCGGTCCCCGGACACACTGATCTAAACAGAACACATGAAAATGCTATGAATCATAACACCAAAAGGGGTGAGCTTTATATATCAGTGTCACAGCCTTGAAGTTCCAAGCTTTCTTGGGAGACTCCATAAAAGTTGACACACGAAAAATACTATGTGAACATAATAAAATACACAGAGTGCAGTACAATTTCCTCTTCTCCCTGAAATTCATGGCTTTTCGAAAAAAAAGCTTTGTTTTTTCTTTTCTTCTTTAGATTTTTTCTCTGACTATCCTAATGCAGACTGACTAGTCTAATGTGTCTGCATTATTCTGAATCTCACAGTGCACAATAAAAATCTATCTGTAACAGCAGAGACAGAATTCTACACACATGCATATCTAGGCATAGGCACACATGCGCTAGGTTAATACTTTGCAGTTTAAATGCTATACTGGAGTTTCAGGTAGAAACTTCAATGAGTCTGAGTATCTTAATGTATTAAAATACAAGATAGTCACATATCTTAACCCAGGAGTGTCTTGTTGGCATTGCTATATATGAAGAACTGTTGATAACTACTTCATGCTTCCTGGGTCCTACAAAGAGAAGTAATTTTCTCACACTGATAATAATTTGTCAGCACCGTCATGCCTGTGGCAGGCCCTGTTCAGTAGTTATGTAGAATTTTCCAGCACTCACAGGATTCCTGTAATTCAGCCTTATCATTCTGCTAGAGGAAGTTCTCTTAGACCCACCATGAAGTGGCCAAGAAGATATTTTTAAAGTGTGGTTACATCCAACATGATTGGGGTAATCCTTCATAGGAAATGAAGAAATATGGATGAAGCATAGAAGAGAACAAATTATTTGTTAGCTAGCAGCTTGGTCCCAAGACAGAAACACTGGGTCATTAAAATCAAACCTCTAGGCAAACATCTCTTCTTCCCTAGAAACCTGTCTGGAAAGAAGTCAAACCTTTCCTTTTATCCCTGCTTTAAAACTCTTATTGCTAGAAAAGTTATTACAAAAGAGAACGAAAGAACAAAACCATTTTACTTCCAGGTAAAATGGGTGAAATGCAGTATGTGGTTATGTATTATAAGAACTAGTAATATTTTTCATAGCGTCCTTCAAAATAGAGCTAGGTCTATTGTAGTTAATGTAGCACACTGTTGTGCAAAATTGGGTTAAAACATCAACAGAGAAAGAATAATATGTATGGTTCTAATTGTCTTTGACTGCAGAAGTTTTGAGAAGTCAGAGCTGAGAAAACTGATGCATCCTTTTTTCTGTTACCAATGAGAAAAACAGCTAGAAGTGGAAAATACAAAAATTTTTAAAAAGCAAACAGGTAAGGAAACTGCAATCATTCTGTTGCATATCAGAGCAGAAAAGAAGAATGTGAGAAAAGCTACGGAAATATAGTATCTCCTCGAATTAAAATGTCCATTCTAAAAAAAAAAAACAAAACCAAAAATCCCTGCCTCAATTCTAAATTTAAAAAGAAATTATTGAGGAAAAAAAATGAGAAAAAATTTTGAAAGGAAAATGGAAGAGATCGCAAACGCTAAAGACAGGATTTAATCCAAAGCTTTTGAATTTAAGCTCAAATTTAAGTTTTATAAAAGAAATTACACCTTTGCTAGCTGTTAGGTCTAACCCGAGCTAAAATGCTTTGGATGATCTAAAGAATATATAACTTAAGAAATATTTTAATTGCCTCTGTGCTCCTACATGAACAAAGCATCTAGATATTTGCACTACATACCTCCTTTTAGGGGCATGGATAGTCTCTCCTAAACAGGTAATTTTTAACTCAAATCCTGCTGATGGTGGACTCAACCCAACAAAAAGGAGACGTCCGTGGATCTGGCATGAAATGGATTCCCTCACTGCAAAATGTTTTGAAGACTAAAGCATAAACTGGTTAAAAATTACGGGACTAATTAATGGAAAGAAAGACCCAGCATGCTCCTAAGTACACAACATCATTTCTGGCTCAGTAATTCCTGGACATGAATATTCTTAGTAGCTGTATGTTTTAACTGTGCTGTTATAGATGTAAAATTTTGATACAATGAGCAACGCCGTATTCTCAGTTCAATGTAGGTTGTTCTCATATACTGAGTTTAAAATGTTCACAGCAGACAGTGCCTCTTAGGGGCAAATAAGTGTGAGCTCAGAGTCTGGTCACAGTTGTTCTAAGTGTCTTACTTCAGCTTTTAGCTTCAAACACCTACTTTCCTGCTATACCTACTCAAAATATTAAAATGACCTCACTACCACCCTATTCACTTAGGAGAGGAAAAAAGAAGCAGAAAATTATATGGAAATAACCATTGCAAAAATTACTTGCAAGGCATTTTCCTTTGATAACTGTATTTTCCATCATATTATCTTTTTTTTTTTGTTGACAAGTTTCCTAGATTTTGATTTTGTATTGCAATGTTACTCTATCAGAAAAAGTTTATATTCTCCTAGCACTTACAGTGGCATAGTGCAGAATCATTCATGGGAGTAACAGCTGGATTGAAAAATGTGCCTTTACTAGAAAAGGTATTCAGTAGTCTGCTTGACAGTAAATCATCGTGTACTCAGGGCTCCCAGACAAGAAATTGNCCTCTCTTCCTCTCTTCCTCTCTTCCTCTCTTCCTCCCTTCCTTCCTCTCTTCCTCTCTTCCTCTCTTCCTCTCTTCCTCTCTTCCTCTCTTCCTCTCTTCCTCTCTCTTTCTTTCTTTCTTTGTTTTATCAGAATAGTAACATCTGCATTGCTGCTGTTGAGCTGAATCAGCGTTTCTAGAATGTGCTCATATTTTCAGTGAAGGGACTTACAACTCTGGTGTTAGTATTCAAACTGGACTGAAGCCCAGCATTAAAGTGTGCTGGTTAAGAACATTATCCCAAAGCTTTTGCATGTAAGAATATATTGTTATGCTAGCTAGTCTCAAAAAGTCCAGTCTGACTGATATTCAAGAATACTTTACCTTATTTGTATGCTACATATATATTTCCAGCCAGGATCAGCTTCCCAGAAGCATATTTCAAACCTTAAAGAAGTGGAACACTGCAATAGAGAGAGTCCTTTCTGCATTTGTTTCTTCCAAAAGAGAGAAGAATCTGAATTTTCTGGTTGCCATTGTTCTCAGTGTAAGCTGCAGGGTCATTAATGGCTTGTAGATAGTATTTTGCCATACATAAACATTTTATTTCAGCAGGACCACAAAAATAGAGATCTTAAACTGTCCCAAAAACTGGAAGATGTAGGAAAAAGACAGAGGCATACTCTCTAGTACTTATTAATGTGCTTTACTACTTCCAACAACTCTATGGTCAGAATAAATTTCTAAACTTTATTTATTTGGATTCAATTTTAAGTCAGATGTGCTCTTAGAGGGGGTTTTATTTCTCCTTTCTAAACAAAAAAAACCCGAACAATAGTGTTCTTACAGCCATGGTTAACTTTTTACTGAAAAGGGTCAAGGTCATAAGAACATGCGTGTCAAGGTCAAAAGAACAAAAGGTAAAGAGACTTTCCTGATACAGGTACAGCTGTTGTCTGACTCATGTGAAACATGTTATATCTCAAAGCTGATGAATATTGCAGTCTTGAAAAGCACTCAGCTTAATGATCAAACACTAGAGCATAAATTAAATATTAGAACTATTTTTTGATACTCTGTGGGCTTTCTTACTTTAAAAGTCTAGAAAGATTTATTTTCATTTGCACTATCAGACTGAAACATTAAAGTCCCAAGCTAATAACATCATTCCTTGCATAGCAACAACAGTTTTATTAACTACACAAAATTGTTATCTGACTCCATAATTTATTTTTATTTTTTATATTTATAGTCATCTCAGCCTGTCACAGTCCTAAGTACAGACCTTCAAACACTTCTCTGATGCCTATTGGGTTTTTTCCTCTCTAAAAAAATGTGCTCTGATGCGCATTACTATTCCAGATGCCAGATTAATAAACATACTTGAGGTCTACATTTACTGAATTAATGGCAAAGTCCTGGATTTCACCCAAGGCTGCAAGGTTTTTAGATAGAAATATAAGAAATCCAAGAAGGTCCTTTCAGCTTTTAATTACTTTAGATTTTAAAAGGATTCAAGCAAAAAAACACATACATTTAAGAAAATATGGAAGCATCATTCTGGAATAGAAAGGAAAATATATATTTAAGCTATACTTTAATTTATCTGAATACATGTTGAGTGTATTACAAAGTTTTTCATCTCACAAAAAGCAGAATAAAACAATTTCAGTTCACACTGAATGAAAATGTTTTTTAAAGAACAATGGAAAAAACGTTGCTCTTGTAGATAGAAATAAATAGACTTATTCATTAATTAGTAAGTAACTCATTTTTGCATTATAAAGGAATTTGGCAGTGACATAAAACCCTCATGGGCTCTTGTATAGGAAGCCAGTGAACTAAAGAACATCTTCAAAAAAATCTGCAGGCTAATATTTTTTTTCCTGATACTTCTCAGTTTAAGGAATCCAGCATCACTCTGTCAAACAATGAAAAACTAAAATAAAATAGAGGTCACTGCATTGTCATTCAGAAGCATGCCCAATAAATGATATTTGAAAAAGAAATTGAGCACAGCAGATTAGTCTGAAATACTGAGATAGAAAGGTATTCAAAAAATTTGTTTATGTAGGAAAACAGAATGAAAGAACTGATATTTAAGTTGACAGCTCTTGAAAATCTAAAATTGAGCTAAGACAAGTATTATGAAAATTAGTAGAAAGTAGAGACTCTATTGGCATTTTACATATTTTCAGGTAAACAATGTCTAAGAAGAATCAATTTTGGAGCAACAGATAATGTAATCTTCCTGGATAAAATCCTAAATATTAACCCCAATAAGCAATTTATTTTCTGGTTTGCACAGGACACACAAAAAACAATATTCTGTATTGTTTATTTGAAACGAGATGCTTCAAATACTTTTTCCAGAGGAAGGGGACTCCTATCACTAAGTAAGCCATGGATCTTCATATCGTAGCTGATGATTGTTTAAGATCACACCACCGTATGTTATTGCCTGAAGACTTTCACGTCCACATTCAAAGACTTCTTCCTCAGGGTGGTTCTGCTGATCACCTTCATTTTCCTCCAACATGAATTTTGAAGAATAAAGAGACGTAAGGGGAGAGAGTAAGCAAGAGGTTTGGTTAAGAGGTGTTTGTAAGGTGAAACAAAAGATAATTCAAAGATTTAACCTTGTAACATCTCTACAAACAGAAGTACCAATGAGGTTTAGCTTTGCTAGCAAGCACCTTTCGCTTTACAGTTTGGACCCATTCCAACCATACCTCAGAGTGATTCATGGGCAAGCAAAATCTTAACAGGTAAAATACAGAACAGAAAAAAGTGAAAGTTCCAATAAGATAGAAAATAGATTATCCATATGCAATTTTCCATCAAAATGTGGCATCTGGTTTCCTTTAGTGACAAGGTAACTCAGCTGGTTGATCAAGGGAAGCCAGCTGATGTAATCTTTTTGGATTTCAGTAAAGCTTTTGATATTGTCTCTCCTGGTATCCTTCTGGACAAAATGTCCAGCATGTGGCTGGATAAACACATCATGTGTGGGTGAGCAGCTGGCTCACAGGTCAGGCACAAAGGGTTACAGTGAATGGGGTGACACCAGATTGGTGACCTGTCACTAGGGAGGTTCCACAGGGGCTCCATCCTCAGCCTTGTGCTCTTCAACATCTTCATAAATGACCTGGACACACGACTGAGAAGGATACTAATAAGTTTGCTGATGATACAAAACTGGGAGGAACTGCTGAGTCCCTTGAAGGCGGGGAGACCCTTCAGAGAGATGTCAACAGATTAGGGGTCTGGGCAATCACCAACCGCATGAAGTTCAACAAGAGAAAGTGCCAGATTCTTGCTCCTGGGATGCAGCAACCCTGGATGTTCGGACAGATTGGGGAATGAGATGCTGGAAAGCAGTGCCATAGAAAGGGACTTGGGAGTCCTGTTTAATGGCAAGTTGAACATAAGCCAGCAGTGCCCTGGCAGCCAGGAGGGCCACCCATGTCTTGGTGGGCACCAGGCACAGCATCGCCAGCTGGGAAAGGGAGGAGATTGTCCCACTTGTTCTGCACTGGGGCAGCCTTACCATAAGTCCTGAGAGCAGTTTTGGGTGCCAAAATATAAGACATTAGGCTACTAGTGTACAGAGGAGGTCAATGAAGATGGTGAAGGGCCTTGAGGGGAAGCTGTATGAGGAGTGGCTGAAGTCACTTGGTCTGTTCAGGAGAAGAGGAGACTGAGAGGAGACCTCACTGCAGTTACAGCTTCCTCGTCAGGGGAAGAGGAGGGGCAGGCACTGATCTCTTCTCTGTGGTGATCAGTGATAGAACCCAAGGGGATGGCCTTAAGCTGTGTCACAGGAGGTTTAGGCTGGATATTAGGAAAAGGTTCTTCACCCAGAGGGTGTTCGGGCACTGGAACAGGCTACCCAGGGAAGTGGTCACAGCACCAGCCTGACACAGCCCAAGAAGTGTTTGGACAATGCTCACAGGCACATGGTGTGACTCTTGGGGATGGTCCTGGAGCTGGACTCAATGATCCTTGTGGGTCCCTTCCACCTTGGCATTTTCTGTGATTCTGTGATTAATATTTTTAGTGGATTTAGTGCAATACTTGAAGCAACTAAGTTGAAACAGGAATTCTGTTGTTCTTGCATTCCACGTCAGATTTTCAGAAGCAAGAATTCAGTATTATAAAAACCCAAAACTGATTTCATAGTCTTACTATGTCTCAAATACTTTTTTTCCCTACCGATTAGACTCACTCATACCATCTCTTTTTTTTCCTTAAAGGTCCAGGCACATTTACTACCTCAGAGCTTTAAGAAAACATTTCTTTCTGAGTCTGAATTTCTTATATGAAAGGTGGTCTAAATTTTAGCATTTGTTTCAATGAGCACAAAATTCAATTTAATTTAAGAAATTACTCACTTTGTGTTTCCCAGTGTTATTCAATGTACCTTGAGCAAGTCCCAGAAGTACAGGCCCTTAAAAGCTACTTAAGCCTATAACTCCCCCTAAAATGAAGCTTGGGACCTCCTCATCAGTGGGATCAGGCTCTTAAACTGTTAGTTAGTCTTACTGAATTTGTAAGGAAATTGTGTCAAGTTGTGGAAGAGGTATAAATAATTACAGAATATGGGAAGATGAATCATACACTACTATTTAAGAATATAAATTGATATTTAAAAAAAAAAAGCACACATTTTGAAAATATTTTTAGGGACGTAACCTGTTTGAAACCAATGGAACTAAACCACATGAATAAACTGAGACAGAAGCTTACACAATTCCTGAATTAATCTTGCAGCAATGAATGTTCTCTTTGACAAATTAAACTTTATTTAATTCCTCAGGTATCAAAGCCCTGTGAAATTATACTGGCAGGTAATCTGAAGAGAGGAAAAAAATAATTTGTCATTAATTATTTTTGCTTATCTGCGTCAACATATTAAAGACAGGCATTCTTTCACACAATTTCATAATAACAAGTTGTCTTATTCCTAACACAAACACTAACAAGAAAAATTGATGTTATTATCAGTATATCACAGCCACACAAGAATAGATCACACCAAAGATGACACAGAACATAATCAGCTGCAGTCTGAAGGCAGCCAGTGGGGGGAAAAAATATGACAGATTTTGGAATGTCTTCCAGAGTCAAAAGTATGGATCAGCCTTCTCCAATCAGCTAAATCTGTTCATTACCTAGTTAATCCCAGAGCTTTTCCAGGACAACCACTTGCTGTATTTTTAGAGTTGCTCTTTCAGAGCTTCTTATGAAGGAGAAAAAATTGATGAAGTATGTAAAAATAAACCAAATTTCATAAAGCAGACTTTTTGTTTGTTATAGCAAAACTGTAGACCACAGAGCCATATTTTTAAAGGCAACTCATTTCTAGACTCTGCTGGAAGTCATCTCCTTGAAAAGTCTTAAAAATCAATGGGAACAAGGTCGCCTGACACCTTTATGGAAGCTGTTCCTCTTTTTACTCAAGTGCTTTTCCACACTACTTTTCTTATTCCTGTATTTCTCTTTAATTTTTGGTTTACTTACACTGTCTCTGTTTACTCTCACTTATCTCTGGTTAAGATCCTCTTGTCCTAGCTGTTCCTGCTGCCTCCTGTCTGTGAATAAACTCTAAAAACATAGATTTTAAATGATCACTGATAATGACACTTTCAATGAACATGTATTAAGTGTCTCAAAAGCCACAGAATCACATGACAAATACTTATTTATGCTTTTCCTAATGGCCTCCAGTCCTAGGTTTGATCGAGGATATAATTCCAAATGTACGTGCTACTATTTTAAACCAGGAGGTAGTTGCTGACAGGATAGCAGACAGCGGCTATCAGAACAATTAAATCTGGCCATTAAAAAAATTCCTTACTTCACAATAGCACAAAAAAATTATAAAACCACAGAATAAAGAGCGTATCGCAGCTACCATGGTATTCTTGCCTGTCCATGTTAACATTTTGGTTTTGTGTAACACTTGTCTACCTATTTTTCATGCTGCAGGTCACCGTATATTTCAAAAGCTGCTTTTTTTCCCAGGAGCTAATTGAGCTTTGTCTATGCAAGTGAGCTGTTACCTGACACTGACAGCCTGCAGAAGGCAATTTCTCCAACAGCTTGAAAAGACTAAGGAGTCAGATATGACAAACTGCAGCCTGGAATATCTGGCAGCAAGCTATTAGTACTGAAAAGATGCACAAATAAATTACTTACATAACATACACTCTTCATTTCAGTCATGGAACTCACTGTCCCAAAACAAAAGTTGAAGCTTTACTTTTTTCCCCCTACACAAATTGTCAGAGGTTTTAAAAGTTAAATATATCATTTATTCTATATGGGTTACAATTACTAGTATTCCTACTGCTTCTTGAAGTAAGTTTCCTTTTATCCATTAATTTCCTCGGCAGAGGACCTCAGACCCTCATTAGACACACTTCAGCTCAGCAACTGTTGCACATTTCATGTGCAAGATTGTGAAGGAAGGGGAAAACAGTTGTACTTCTTTCTGTAAGGCACTGCCTTTAGTTTAATTTTTCTCTCTGCATATATATAGCTCTTTAGCGGCAGGGATGAGACTAGACTTTTATTCAAAACCACCACAAACCGGCTCAGGCTACAGACAAATCCAGCCAAGCTGGTACTAGCCAAGAAATCATACACTGGGAGGTCTGTTCTAGAAAATGGTTTTGTTTTCTTAGAAAAAGCTTTTCTCAGCAGCAGTTGACAACCTACTGGTGTATTCAAACTATGCATGTAGAAGGGTACAACCCAAACTACATCCTGATGGCAGTACAGTGGTTTCATTAAAAAAAAGCTAAAGCATTTCCAAGACACACTGAGCGTCATTCATGTTCTAAGGTTAGCCTCTCCTATGCCTAAATTGTAAGTCTGTAAAGTTCCATGTGCATTAAGGATCAGTTCCGGCTTTACAAGAATAAGAAGACCTTAAAGTACTGACTGCACTGACTTGGAAGACATCACTATTCTGTACAGCATTTAAATACAGGCTAAGTACCTGTGGAATTAATTCTAGTGCCTTATAGCTGTGTTGAGGTAAGGCTGAAGAGCACTTTAAGACCCCTCAAAGACTCATGCAAAACATCAGCTAATCTCACAATATAACAAGAAACTTAGTTACATATGAAGTATTTACAGACTATTTTGCGAGCTTTAGGACTTTTGCTTCTAAGCTTGTCAGTCCAGCATTTCAAAGACGTATTCCAAGATCCTTCACAAAGCTGAAGTACAGAAGGCTAGATAATGATTACATAATCCACCAGAAATATGTACACCTGCAGGGGAAATAGATGGAGATTTTTATCTTGAAGTATGAAAGTAATGTTACTCATCCATTGCTTTTTCTAAAGAGAGAAAGAATGAGTAGAAATTAAGAATTCCTCTTCCATGGGGAATATAGAGAGCGGAAATACTAGAAAGCCTTAGAGACACAGTCAAATGAGTTCTGTAGCATCACAGTCTACTATAAATTCTTTGAAGATCCATGTCCATATTTACCCCTTCCTGACAAAGTCTTTGTAATCTTAAATAATCCATCAGTCAGCTTTTCACTCCAAATCTGATAGTCAGCTGGATTCAGTAACCAGACAGAAATTTCTACTATTGCACAATCAAATTAGTATGCTATAAACTTTTGAATGTCAGATTAAACCAGCAACATAGTTTTATTGTTTTGGGCTGAAGGGCATTAGAGAGAACTGGAAAGGCTGCTATATACATAGGTATGAAATCAAATGCTGTGTCAGCTCTGAAATGCAAATCAGAACACATATTGAGACAAATTTGTTGAGACTAAAATCCCAATGGCCTCAATAAATTTATGCCCAGGTAAAACAGGAGGAAGATCTGGGACTATATGTTCTTACTTTTCCAATTTACCTATATAAAAAGAAAATACACTCTAATAGTTCTAGAGCAACAACCTATGCACTGGACCATACAGACCCAAAGACCATGCCTCACTCCATACAGGTCCAGTACAAAGAAGTGTTCCAGCTCATCTACGCCTAATGAAAATGAAAGATTTAGCACAGCATAATTAGCTGTCAGGTTACTCAGCCACCTGCAAGGAAGTCAGTCTGACAAGGGAACAAGCAGCTGTCTCACTGACAGCTGGAGTCATATCGCAGCAAGAGATGCAGTTTGTCTCCAGGGGCTCTTTTTCACAGTCAGATCAGAGATAAGGAAACGTCAGAGTCATATACGGAGGATATGTCAGTCTCTGTTAATAGTGCATTCAGCTGTCACACTTCCCTCCATGTATGAACTTTTCGGGGTTAAGAGTAAGGTGAGAGTATTGTGGTTTAACCCCAGCTGGAAACTAAGCATCATACAGCCGCTGGATCACACCCTCCAGTTGCGATGGGTGAGAGAATCGGAGGGGTAAAAGTGAGAAAACTCACGGTTTGAGATAAAACAGTTTAAAAGGGAAAGAAAAAGCTGCACACACACAAGCAAAATGAGATAAGGAATTCATTCATGGTTCCCATGGGCGGGCAGGTGTTCATCCATCTTCAGGGGAGCAGAGCCCTGTCACACGTAGCAGTCACTTTAGAAGTCAAAGGCCATAACTCCCAATGTCCCCACTTCCTTCTTTTTCCCCCGGATTCATGCGCTGAGCACGATGCCACATGGTGTGGAATATCCCTTGGATCAGCTGGGATCAGCTGTCCCAGCTGTCTATTCTCAAAAGCAACAGAGGTTGTCTGCTCTGTTGGTGCGGTGAGCATGACCTCAGGGGAACAGTGAGTCAGCAAAGAAAGAAAGATAGGTAAAAAGAGAAAGTGAAAGGCAAAGCAGGTAGCCCTCCAAAGAAGTCGGAGTGACAAGCACCTGGGTTGAATGAACCACAAAGACTAGTAAAGTCTGGGGCCTGTGTGGCTGGGGAGCAGCCTTGCTGCTGGCTGCCTGGGGGTCCCAGTGGGCAACAAGCTGAGGGTTCAGGAGTCCATAAAGGCTGGTTAGCTTTTAAGAAATGACTTTGAGAAGCTCAGAGGCAGGGAATTCACCTGTGTATGAGGTGAAGCAAGCAGGCCAGATGGCCAGCTTTGCCAAACAGGACAGTCCTTGAAGAGCTCCAGAGGAAAATTTTTTATATGGTCTCTGGAAGCAAGGTCAGGCTTTACAGGAATATGACAAAGCTGTGAATCACGTACACGGGGAGAAGACACAAAAGGCCAAAGCTCAATTAGAGTTGTAAGTGGCCAGTGTTTTGTCGGACAACAGGAAGGGTTTTTCAGTGTGGTAATAGCTAGAGGATTTCTATAGAAAAGATTGGAGCAATGCTTTTTGACAATCATTACCTGACAAAGAGAGATGAAACTTCGTAGAATCATATATTCATAGGCGGCTTGGGTTGGAAGGGACCTTAGACATCATCTAGTTCCAAACCTTCTTCCACTTTCCACTAGGCCAGGTTGCTCAGAGCCTGCCTGGCTTTGAATATTTCCAGAGGTGAGGCATCCATAGCTTCTTTGGGTAACCTTTTCAAGTGCCTCGCCACTCTCACAATGAAGAATTTCTTTGTAATATCTGATCTAAACCCACCTTCCTTCAGTTTAAATCTATTCCCTTTTGTCCTATTCACCCTTGTCAGAAGTCTCTTTCCAGCTCTCTTGTAGGTGGCCTTTAGGTACTGGAAGGGGCTACAAGGTTTCCCTGGAGTCTTCTCTTCTCCAGGCTGGTCTTTATAGGAGTGATGTTCAAAAAACAAACAAAAAATCCCCAAAGAACCCAAACAAACAAACAAGCAAAAAACCACAAAACAAACAAACAAACAGAGAAAACAGGAACGAACAAACAAAGAAAAAAATTACAAAATAACCCACAACAAACCAAAAAAAACAGAAGTCTGGTAATTTAGAGATTTTCTTGGCTCACTGTTCAATAATGCTGATGGACAGTGGACTAAATGATCTTTAAGGTCTCCTGCAATCCAAACTATTCTACACTTCTATGAGTCTATAATTCTATATTCCACTTATAGAGTTATTTCAATAAAATAATAGCCCTCTTGTAATAGACTACAATTCATTTAAAAACTAAAAGTCAAGTGGAACTCAGAAAATAAAACTGGTTAGAAAAAAAAGAAGGAAACTGTTGAACATTATAGCATCCATTAAACTAATTCTTGTATTCTCACTAGGTAGTCTACAGGTTTCCAATTTACTTTTTAATTCAATTCTTCCACACGTAAGATTTAACACTGTCTTAAAAAACAATATTATTTTAGGTTCCTGCAATTGATTTGTATTTTTATTTATTACTTGCATTCTAAGTATGCACCAGCGGGCTCTTGGTCAGCATAAAACATGGATTGCCATGCATAAAACATACATTAAGTAATGTATTCATTTCAACAGATGCATTTTATATTTAAGTAGATGCAGTCAACCGTGACCATTGTTAAAGGGCAGGTGAGTTACACTGAAAGCCACATACCAAATAGAATATAGAGAATACTGGTTCACAAAAATCGTTCAGTGTTACGCCAGCTATTTAGAAATAGCAAATTTGCAAGATTTCACAAATTAGCCTGCCAAAATAAATTGGAATATTACTTTCTTGCCATTTGCCCTTCTCCAGCCTCATAAAGAATTAACCTAACATTTTTTGACGAATCCTTGATTAATTAAGGTAATTTCCAATTTTGTGGTGGGACAGCTTTGTATGTCAAAGAATGTGGTGAATGAAGTTACATGCAGCTGACAGCCAGCTCCTTGCAGTGTTCCCCAGGGCTCAGTCTTGGGGCTGGACCTGTTTAATATCCTTATTAAGAACCTAGACAATGGGACTGAGCATCTCCTCAGCAAGTTTGCAGATGACACCAAGCTGGGTGGGAGTGCTGATCTGCTGGAGGGTAGATAGGCTCTACAGAGGGATCTGGACAGGCTGGATTCATGGGCTGAGGCCAACCACGTGAGATCCAACAAGGCCACGTACCAGGCTGTCCCCTTGGCTCATAACAAGCCCATGCAGAGCTGCAGGCTGGGGGAAAAAGTCCAGCAGAAAAGGACCTGGGGCTGGTGGTCAACAGCGGCTGAACAAGAGCCATCTAGGTGGCCAAGAAGGCCAATGGCTCCCTAGCCTGTATCAGCCACTGTTATAGATGGCAAAGTGGGATTGGCTTTCATATATTAATTTATGGTTAAGATAGTTGGAGATTAATTAGTGATTAATTGTTCATTACACAAGTTTATAATTTTAGTTAAGTTGTATGTTGCAATGTTCTGGTTCTTGTTGTAATGCTTCCCATTTTTGTAAATCTCCAGTCATGATTGTCATTCCCGTGTTACAGTTGAAAAGTTTCCCGTTGATATTATTCAATTATAACAATTCCCATTACAGGGTGTATGGGTAAAATGGCCAACAAGCGAGGCCAGCCAGGGCTTCCAGAAAATTCCATAGGAGATGTCAATCAGGGTGTCAGTCAGGGGAGGGTCCCTCCCGATCTCAACACGGAGCACGCCTCAAGGGGCAGGGCCCAGTAAGGTTGGCCCAAAGTAGGTAGATATGAAGGCAGGCCAGGATCATCAAGCCCAGGATTGGACGAAATGTATCCAGACCCCTGACTGACATCCCTAGGTTATAAAAGAAGCTGCACAGGCCCCAAGCGGTGTGCCTCTGGCCAGACCAGCCACGCACCCAGCGCTGCTTTTGTATTGTGGGCGTCCGCTATTGTTATTTTAAGTTAATAAATCTTTAAGTTTTACATCATGAAGCGTCCTTCTTCACAGCAACACTGTAGCCAGCAGGACCAGGGCAGTGACCATCCCCCTGTACTCAGCACTGGTGAAGCCACACCTTAGTCCTATGTCCAGTTCTGGGCCTCTTACTACAAGAAGGAAATAGAGATGCTGGAGTGTGTCCAGAGTACAGAAACAGAGGTGGTGAAGGGTCTGCAGCACAGTTCTTATGAGAAGCAGCCAAGGGAGCTGGAATTTAGTCTGGAGAACAGCAGACTCAGGGGAGACCTTTTCACTGAAAGGTGAAGTTGTAGGGAAGCAAGAATCGGTCTTTTCTCCCAAGTAACAACTGATAGCACAAGAGGTACATGGCCTCAAGTTGCACCAGAGAAGGTTTAGATTGAATATCAGGAAAAATTTCTTCACCAGAAGGATGGTCAAGCATTGGAACACACTGCCCAGGGAAGCGGTTGAGTCACCACCTCCGATGGTATTTAAAAGACGTGTAAATGTGGTACTTAGGGACATGTTTTACTGGTGGACTTCTCAGTGCTAGGTTTGGTTCAATGGTCTTTAATGTGTTTTGCAACTCTAATAATTATCTGGTTCTTCAATGCCAGAATGCAATTCTGGAACTGAATAGGTAGGGATAAATGAAATCAAACATGTCACCTTTTCAAATTGTACTTGGAGAGCAAAGGTAATTGACCAGCCTTAAATACAAGGTTTTTTTAACCTTTTATGTCTCCACATTTGTCTTCAACAGACAGCATTTTAAAGAAGTATTTGGCTTGCCCACTAAATTAAGAAAATTTTGTCAGTGGATGACACAATTGAAACATTCATATTCTGGTAATTTTCTGAATGTTTGTTTAATGTAAATATAAGAGAAAAAAGTCCTACTTAATGAGCATCATTTTTCTAGGCAGATGTGTCATTCTGCCCTTTAAAATCCCAGAAAGCAACAATCTGGCCTAAAATCCATGTTGTTTTGACTTTAAACTTGTTTCAGCTGTTTAAACACAACTGTCTTGAAGTTATCAATAGTGACAGCTCAAGTCGCACCATTTTTCAGTCTTCTGTTCAGAAAAAGCTTAACAGTATAAATCTGATTATGAGAAGAACTTCAAAGTAGGGTGCAAATCCTGTTAAATATTAAACACTAACACATTTTCTCAGATCACAGGGAACTCAAAATGAAATTCCATCAGGTCAAGATGTGATTTTCCCATTAATACCCGTTCCCTCATTCTATTCCCTCAAAATCACATGAATGAGTCAAAAAAAGGTGCGATCCGATCAGAATTTAATGCTGTTGGTTCTTTTCTTAATTGTGTGAAGAGGAAAAAAGGTAAATATTTCAGTTAGGATCACCTCAAAAAGTATTATAACTAGTCATTGGGAATTTAATTTTTCTTTCTGGCCTGGTATCCAACACCATAATGAAATTAGGAATTTACCATATTCAATCAGGACAGCTGCGGTAACGTGACATCTCAGACTTATCACCAAAATCTCTTAATCATTTCTTGGTAAAATCAAAAATGTTAGAATTATGCCATTATTCAAAGCAAACAGATACACTCACTTGTTCTCTTTAAACTTGTGTCTTTCTTCATTTGTATAATTGGACAATAAATACCAAATGCAGAAAGAAACTCATTTGTCAGTCAGGCAGCATAACAGATTGGGCTAACTTGTTGCAAACTTACTGTATTTCTGAGTGTCTCGTCATGTGGAAACTTAGGTCAGTGAACTCCAGGCAAATTCAGCATCAATGCTGTTATTCCAATATCAAGGTGTTAAACATATGTGCCAACAGTAACAATTCTTTCCTGAAATTTAATGGTTCAATTGCCGTAAGCTCCTTTCCGTATAGATGGTACAGTAACTGACTGTACAAACTCACTTTTTAGAGCAATAAGCCGCATTGTTTCTGTTGCAAAACCCATTGTGTTTCTGTTCTTGGCAAGTTAAATCAAAATGCAATTTTTGAAAAGGTATTTGTTTTGAAAGAACAACACTTTATTGTTATTTCTTTGGAGACCTTTTCTTTACAGTGGAAGTTCATATACTAAAAAAAAAAAAAATTAAAAAACCCACAAGAAAGAAAATAAACATGCAATACTTCTCCTAGCTGTCTAGAGACATTTTGCAAGACAGTAAATAAACCAGTGTTACTAAAAGAGTAATTAAAGTGTTACTTATATTTATAGTAAACTGTCCACTGTAAAAGAAAAAATAGAAAATATCCAAAAATAATATTAAAAAGAAACTACTATTCGTATATTTTCAATATCTAGTGGGCAGATTTTCAAGCTATCCAGACAATTCAGAAGATACAAAATGGTACACAATAGAATTTTAATTGTATTAGAGAGAAGACACCCAGATGATTTTTAAAAGCTATGCCACTACAGATTGTCTCAGCATGACTATTATGAGAGGTATTATATATAATGCTAAACTGAAAGACAGCTATACATTTGACTGAAATTAGTGAGAATTTCCTTTTGCAAGAAACTTTTCCATAATCATCACTCATACTATACTTAAACTTCTTTCGTTTGTTTTTTAATATCCAAAGTTAATTTCCATCAGAGATTCCCAGTCAGACCCTGCTTCATTGCAGTTTCTAGGGTGTCTGCCCCTCTATAAAACTGGAAGACACTGGACTCCTTTGACAGGCAGCCTCCAGAAAAGGGAAGAGGATGAAGCAGCTGCTGAGAGGACAAGCAATGATGGTGACCATATGGCTATGGAAAAGAAAAGACTGACAGTGATTTGGTGTCATTTCTCTGGAAAATATTTAACTCAGCCTCCTGAAACCCTCATGACCATGTATCTGTCACGGGGGAGAATTACTAAAGGAGAACATTAACATCAGGATAAAGCCTGCAGTGGAGGAACAGTAACCACAGCATCAACACCAGCTCTGTTCAGGAGCTGTTGAATAGGCAGACCCAATTTGGGGGGCTGAGAAAGAGGAGTTCAAGTAAATTATAAGAGTTACGGGTATGAAAAAATTGGGGGAAATAAACTCCACTACCACAGAAGAATTAAATGGCAATCAATAGGAAAAGGGGTGCAGCATAAAAGAATTACTGCTTGGGCCCAGAGCAAGCAGCACAGCAGACCAGCAGCAGCAGCAGCAGCAGCAGCAATGTTTGAGACACAGAGCAGCACAGCACAAGGACAGTGGAAGCACTGGAGAATGAACCAGAAAATTTAGAGCCACCTTATCCATGGCATGGGCATTATCAAGGCTGCAGCCAGGAATAGAGGACATGAGCCAGGAAAGGGAGAAACAGTTCAAGGGTGGTGCCATACAGCGCTCTGCAGAAGAGTGAGAGAGAAAACAGCATTAATTTTACTAATCATGAAAAACAAGTGGTGGCAAAAGAATGCAAAGCCTCAAGACAGCAGCAAGGGAGACCACAGCTCCTTGCCATAGGCAATAAGAAAGATGAGAGCGATTGATCACAGCATGACTAACACTGAGATCAAATGAGATGAACTGCAACTTTCAAGCAAGGAAACAAAGCACTGGAGATACTCTTTTCTTGCTCTGGGGTCACAAGAAGAATTGAATGCTTGATAGGGTCAGTTCTAGCACTGAATTAATGTACAAACAATGGCAGTGGAGTAACATGATAGGCAGTGCTTTATGCAGCTTCACTTGCCTTGTTTTCATTGGCACATTTAATAAACTAGTGCAAATTCCAATTGAATCAGATCAAAAACTCATCTCTGAACGAAGCATTTGTATCCCCTCTGTGTCTGTAAAGTCAAAGCCATTTCCAGGGACTGTGTTTCCATGGCACTTTTAGCACCGCTAAAAATTACCTTGTGCAGTTAATACAATAGATGAAATTGCATAGCTCAGAAGGTAATTTTTACAATGATTATTTTTTTAAATTAGCATCATGGGTGAAAGGAAGGCAAAACAGTAGTAATGGCAAAAAAAAAGTAGTCTTTGGAAATAAAAATATCAGTAAATAACAAAGAGCCACTAAAACCATTTATCCTGAACTGATGAAAAAATGTATCTGTGGATAGACTTATTCCTGCAAACAACAACAGTCCTT
>VZTF01005725.1:154528-198796 GCA_013397755.1 Cnemophilus loriae | reverse complement strand
CCTTCCCTTCCCTTCCCTTCCCTTCCCTTTCCCAACACATGCAGCTGTAACACCTAAACCACTAGATTCTAACTCAGTATCACTCCTTTCCATAAAGTGTCCCATTGATCTTAGTGACCAGTCGACACAGACTGAGATTTACTTTACAGTGAAATGGACACAAAACAAAACAAAACAAAACCAACCAAACAAACAAAAATAAACAAACAAAAAAACCCAAACCCCAAACCCAATAGATAAAACCTCATATGGAATATGCAGTAAAAATGTGATTATATTTTGAGTAATAACATTTTGCATTTTCTAAGGTTAATGTTTGCCTAATCAGTCAAGCTTCAAAAGTGGCATTTAGAAGCTTGCCTAAATATTTTGCATAGCAGAATAGCCTCTTACATCAAGCAGTAATAGAAGTTTTATGAAACACAGTTTAAAAATTAAGTTAAAATTTTGGTGTGACTTTGACCCAAGTTGATCCAGATGCAGCATTCAAAACAATCCACTACCTTTCATTTCCATCAATGGGAAGAAGGCAATCCAGATGCTTCCCTTTCAACGCAAATTTTCCGAGTGGTATGACTAGAAAAATATCACAGTATATAACAGGACTCACTATTCTGCCTTTGAAATCCACCACAGTATTTACCTGAATGATGCAGTTTATGGCGTTCTGTCAGCACCCAGTTCTTCACATGTGCAGTCAGGCAGTCAGACAGAAGTTGACGCTCTTAACCTTTAAAAAAATCCCTGCTAACTTTGGAGAAAAAGAGAAATCTTGCTCTTTTACATTACCATGTTCTCAGAAGTCATCATATATTCAAACAGATTACTTTAAAAATTTTATTCTATTAACAATCCTAATCTTCACACCATTGGGATTACTGTCCTTGTGGAGGAAGCCAAATAGATACCCAATACGCAGAAACTCAGTATTAGTTTATTGAACTTTAATTTATGTTCTTTTTTCTTCCAGAGAGAAAGAATCTATTTCTTTTGGTTTCAAATACAAATACCTAGATGTGGACTACTCCTGTCAATTAAATAAATCTTGGAATAGTCTTTTCACCAAAATTCTAGATGTAGTAATTCTTACAGCTTAACGCAAAGAGAAAGACCAGTGTAATTATATTGTAGAATTTTGGACCAGACAAAAGGAAAGTTATCAGATAGTTTTGGTGTTGGGTA
This sequence comes from Cnemophilus loriae, assembly GCA_013397755.1. Taxonomy (NCBI): domain Eukaryota; kingdom Metazoa; phylum Chordata; class Aves; order Passeriformes; family Corvidae; genus Cnemophilus; species Cnemophilus loriae. The sequence continues at coordinate 197,614 of VZTF01005725.1, read as the reverse complement.
TGGCACAATTTCAGTTTTGGAGGAGACTAGATACTTCTGCAATTCCAAAAAGAATTGGATAAAATATGGGTTTTTGTTTGTGTGTTACCCCTTAACACCAAGTTCTCAGCGTAAAAATATTTCAAAATTCACTTGAAGGTTTCCTTTATGGAAATAAAACTTTTTTGTGTGTTTATTTTCAAAGGTATTTTGTGTAATTTCTTTCTAACTCTGACAAATGTTTCCTTCATTGTTAAAAATAATTCAAGTTAACAAAGGAACCAATGTATAGAGCTTTTGCAAATGCACGTATCTCTGTAAAGTTGGGTTTAATCACTTATTGATTCATCCAGGTTCCTCTACACTGCCTCCCAAAGCAGTTTTAACACTGAAAAGGAAAGAAAAATGCCAAAGTTATGGTCTTAATAGCATAGTCATTTGCAGTGATCAACTACCACTCATACAGTTTTGATGACAAATGACTTATAAAAGGTGATTTTGTCAAGAAGATAAAGTACTCAGCTACATTTTGACACACAGAAAAAATTGCAGTATGATTGTGGTTTCCACAATATTTCAAAGTTTCTGAAGCAGACTTATAGATTCCTCTTCTGCACAATTTCCTCCACATACTACGTCCATTTTGCTGTTTCAGAAATAAGTTATCTGTATCTTCTTTGCGATCTAACAAAAATGTTTCTGTCAAGCTAAACACTGAAACTGCCCACAATGTGTCTCATTCCTGTTTAGTACCTAAAAAAGAAAAACCACTCACCTAAGTAGTGGGTAGCCATATGCATTTAAACATTGAGGAAAGAGGTAAAATTGGGCTGGCTTGTACATCAGACACTAAGTTCTTAGCAACTGAGCTATCAGAGTTACACTCATTTACCTGGGAAGTGAGCCTTCCTGAAACATTAAGGGATTAAAGAATTAATCTTCCTCAATTCTGCGTATTCTGCAACCAGGAGAGATATATGAGTGCAGCACTCTACGGGATCAGACTTCTCAATCAGTATATAAACAAAGGCTATAGGTGCGAAGGAAATGAAAATAATGCAAGTTGTTTATCTTGAACTGAATAGGCTTCAAGTATAAAATTTACTATTTCTTGCAGAGTATTTGTTATCTGAAACAATACACATTTTTTTCCCCGCATTTAATAAACTCCCTGAAAAAGATCTGCTCACTTGCTACACCCTGTTAAAATCTTATGTCTGGTGAGCATACATGATCCTGTAAGGTATGCTGAATAAAATTAGATGGATAGAGAAAAGGGAGAGGAGTACCAAGGACAGAAGTAATGGCTCTGTGCAGCACACAAGGGCACAGTGAATTTTTTCAGAACTTTACTTGCAGGAAAAGTCAGTTCAAACACTTTCAATATTTTGCACATAAGGAAAGGTCAGTCTGCACCCAAACAAGCAAATGTATTAAGAAATTATATTCACTCAGCAAAAACTCCAAAGAAAGCAGGCATGGCAACAAAAACTTCATGTTTCATGGATTTGTGTAATGTTGTTAAGAAGCTGTCAAGAAAAGGCAGCAGGATGAAACTATAACATGGTATAACTTTGTTTCTCGCTTTATTTCTACCCATTGTGGAAAGAGAGCATGACTCTTCTCCAAGAAACAAGAAAGAAGGAAGGAAGAAAGAAGGAAAGAAGAAAGAAGGAAAAGAAGGAGAAGGAGAAGGAGGAGGAGGAGGAGGAGGAGGAGGAGGAGGAGGAGGAGGAGGAGGAGGAGGAGGAGGAGGAGGAGGAGGAGGAGGAGGAGGAGGAGGAGGAGGAGGAGGAGGAGGAGGAGGAGGAGGAGGAGGAGGAGGAGGAGGAGGAGGAGGAGGAGGAGGAGGAGGAGGAGGAGGAGGAGGAGGAGGAGGAGGAGGAGGAGGAGGAGGAGGAGGAGGAGGAGGAGGAGGAGGAGGAGGAGGAGGAGGAGGAGGAGGAGGAGGAGGAGGAGGAGGAGGAGGAGGAGGAGGAGGAGGAGGAGGAGGAGGAGGAGGAGGAGGAGGAGGAGGAGGAGGAGGAGGAGGAGGAGGAGGAGGAGGAGGAGGAGGAGGAGGAGGAGGAGGAGGAGGAGGAGGAGGAGGAGGAGGAGGAGGAGGAGGAGGAGGAGGAGGAGGAGGAGGAGGAGGAGGAGGAGGAGGAGGAGGAGGAGGAGGAGGAGGAGGAGGAGGAGGAGGAGAAGCAGGAGAAGAAAAGGGAGAATTGTTTGCTGACTGCATTATGAAATCAAGCCATCAGCTAGTGAGATTTAGTTCACTAAAAATAAGGAAATAAATGACAGGAAACTTCACAGGGGTAGCACCTGGACCTCAGAACATAAGAAAGCTTTTGTTGCCTGCCTCCAGGAGCAACAGATAATTCACAGATGTGCAAGTATTTTGATGATACTTTAGAGGACACCGTCTGGTACAGTTGTCACAGCTCAGTCTTTCAGAGATTGGTTTGTAAATCTCAGAGATGTGGTGTACCTTTGATGCACCTTAGTTAACCCAAACATAATAATATTTTGTCCTGATTTTCAAGTCTTGACAGTATCAAACTGTCCTGGTTTCAGCTGGGATAGAATTAATTTCTTCTCATTTGCTGTTACAGTGCTGTGTTTTGGATTGGAATGAGAATGGTATTGGTAACACTGATGTTTTCATGGTTTTGGTAAGTCGTGTTTATCCTAAGTCAAGGACATTTTTGTTCTTGTCTCATGTTCTTCTAGTGAGGAGGTACACAAAAGAAGCTGGGACAGGTGAACAGAGCTGACCAAAGAGATATTCCACACCAGAGAATGTCCAACCCATATAACATGGGGGGAGTTGCCCAGAAGCATGGCCTATCTGGCTTTAGGAAGAGGAGTCTGGCATTGGTCAGTGGGCAGTGAACAATTGTGAATCACTTGTTTTCTCTTTTTATTATCACTGTTATTATTTACCACTATTACTGTATTTTACCTTATTTTCAATTATTAAAATGTTCTTATCTCAACATACAAGTTTTGCCTTGATTCTCCTCCCAATTCCACCAGGGTGGGAATAGAAGGAGGGTTGAGTGAACGGCTTAATATTCAGCCTTTTTAAAACCACAGCACAAACTTTTCTTCTTTTTGGTAGAAATACATTTTGCATTGAAAGAAAAGCAAGAAATTTATGGGAAATTTCTGACCAGTGTAACAGTAGGTCAGACTAGGATTACTGATTTGCTTTTTTTTAATGTTTGGGGGTTTGGATTTTTTGGTATAGAATATAATTCAATTATTTGTCTACATGAATATCTAATTCTTTTCAGTCAATTGCACTCTTCCATCTCCCATCCACATAAGCATCTATATGTCATTTCCTTATTCCCGTCAAACCACAACCACCTGCCTCTGCAGGACCGAACTACCTGTACTGCTTAATGACTTAATACAATTTCTCAAATTACAGTTTAATCTCTAGTGTGACATTTACCCACATTATGTGACTAGATTAGATCAGTATCAGAATTTCCATCAAATCTCTTTGCACTAAGATTTTCTGACAATTTCCATTTTCAAGACCGATATAAATGGCATGAAATAAAATACAATAAAGTAAAATAAATAAAATAATAAAAACAGACAATGAGGGAGGAGGATAAGTTATAGACAATAATAAAAGGAGTGATTAACTGAAGCAGTGATTCATAATGCTATATTTTAGTGGTTTTACTGTGTAGAAGAAAAACATTATAATTACATTCGCAGCAAACCAAAAATATTTTAGAATCTTTTATAAGAGAAATATTCAAACACCAAAAAGACATAATGCTGCTCAGCTTAAACTACTTCGAAGTACAGGTTAAGTAGAAAGATCAGGAGGCTGCAGAAATTGTCATGTACCCTTCATCAGAACCGGCTGATCCCTTTGAATAGTAACCAAGACTGTCACAGGACAACAGGCAGCCAAAAATACACAGGAAACTCCTGAAATCACAGCTGTGTAGGACTGTGTCATTGGCACTGTTAAGAAGCAATTATAATTTCTAAAGGATATCATCCTTATTGGAACCCTCATTTCAGCATCTTCCCCTGACTCCCCCAGTGCATTAAGGACTATTATGATGCTTGCAGTTTAATGCTTGTAACAAACTGCTCACAGGCAGAATATCTTAGAACACCCTGTGCTTACTCCCACCGGGGCTACTAGGGATAGGCGCAACTTGACCAGAAATAGATACTTCTTAATGTTAAAAATCGGGGGAAATAAAAAACATATAGGAGAGCACTGTAGAACGAATAGAGTTCATCCTGCAGATGTTTTGGTTCCTCTTTAGAGCTCAGGGATCATCCACTGCTGGAGACAGAATAGCAAGCTCATGGGAAAATGAAGAGATCATATTTGTCAGCAGTGATGTTCATTTTCAGTTCCACCTCTCTGTATCCGTGACATTATCATATTACTTGGGCTGTGTGCATGTATCTTACGTCACTGAAATATCCCAATTGAATTACAGCTTTACAATATACAGTTGGATGAGCAGGATTCTAAATGCAACAGATACATACTTATTACTTAATTTTTAAGCCTTTTAGCAACTGAAGCTTAGATAAGATTCAAGTAATTGGCTATTTCAATCAAAATTCAATTTTTATTTGAAGAGTTTTAAACATTTTCCTTGATTCTTACCTCATTTTGTTTCAATTATTATAGCTTAAGTCATTTTCACATTTATTTTATTCCTCATTAAGCTTGCACCTTCTTCTCCTGTGACATAGTGAAAGTGTCACAACAGCAAACTTCATTGTTTCTTGCCTTGTTTTCCAATAAAAGATAAAATCAATAGCTCTACTTCCACATTTTTCTGTAAGCTCCATACACTGCCACCAAAGCAGACCAGGAAAGGGAGTGTAACTATGATTGGTACCTATATTTTTAGAGACTTGTCCCTTGTGTCAAGGCATCAGAGCTGTTTTTAAATAACCTCGGCTATGGGGCCAACCAAGCAGCAGTAGCCTGGACTTTGAGATGAGTGAGTATTTCCTCGTCCATGGTTAGGCTCCCATTTTGTATCTGAACTGGCTAGTATGGTAGTCCTTACATAATGCTCATGTCAGATGTAAGCATCACACAGTTACTTCTGGCCCTACTTGATTTTGGGCTCCTTTGCGAACAAGTTTAATCTGACTTCAAGCTCACTTCTCATAGCCTTTTGCTGGGGATATCTTTGTTAAGGAGTTGGAAGCCAACAGCAATGAAAAGAGTGGTGCCAGAAGTCATTAAAAATGTGCGACTCCTTTATCTACAGTGCTTTCTGCAATGTTAATAGCCTGCATCCTGATGTAACAAAAGTGAAGTCTGTCCTCACTTCCCTTGAAAGGTCACAGCACACTCCTGAACACAAGACACTGGAAGTTTTGTATATATTCTTTTTTTTCAGATAATAAAAGCTCCTGTGTGCCAACAACATGTACCTGTCAGCAAGTATATGTTCTCTTTGAGCAGAACTACTGGGCTCAAACGCACTTCTTCTGGGGAGCTCAGGGACACCTTTCGATCAGAATGCAGTGAGGTGCATCCAGCCAGGCTTTCCATAAGAGTACTCTGGTGTGACTGCCTGAGCCACAACCCCTACCTGACCTCTCCTACACTCATCTAACACGCCCCTAAATCACGATAATGGTAATCCCCTATGTACCCCTTCTTCAAGGGGTTTGTGATGAGAGCCTAGTCACACAGGTCTGAGAGGTAGTTCTAAACAGTGGCAAAAGTTTTCATGACTTAAAGAAGCTATGTATTATTCCACTGTAAACTAGGAAAACTTAATTTTTTAAAAGCAAAACTCTGAACAACTTAATCCAGTAGGACTGAAGCAAAAGGGTTTATAAACCACCCCACAGACCATGACAAGCAGATGTGTGCTCTAAGCATTGCTCCCAGGCAGAGCAGTGGCATGCAACCTTTTGCATCAAGCACTGCACCTTTCCTGGTCAGTGTCTTTATCTTACCCTTCAAAGCCTGGCTGACAGCTGTTTCCTCCCTGCAGTCTCTCTGTAGAAGCAGCAGGCTTCTGTCTCCTTGCTGGAAATTCACCTTCTTGCTTCTCAATAAAACCATCTCAGCTGCTCACAGGAGCTCTTCTGAGTTTGCCCAACAGGAGCAGTTGCCTTTCCTCCGAAGGAGCTTAACTGAGCTTCTCCTTTTGTAAAGGCACACAGCATGTTGCAAAGGATAAGCAAATAAAAGAGAAAAATGAGCTGCACCAGAGATAGCCAGGTACCACAGACAGCTACCTCATCTGACTGAGGTGGGTAGAGCTCAGCAGATCCCAGCAGAATATCTCATTATCGCTTGTAAATATCTCAAATACAGATGTCAAGAGGAACATGCCAAACTGTGTTTAGTGATGCCCAGAAGCAGGACAAGCAGCAATGGCCATAACCTAACCCAGAAGAAGTTCCACCTCAACATGAGGAAGAACTTCTTTACACTGAGAGTGGCAGAGCACTGGAAAAGGCTGCTTGAGCAAGCTGTGGAGTCTACCTTTCTGGAGTCATTCGAAACCCATGTGGACATGTTCCAGTGTAATGTGCTCTAGGTGATCCTGCTTTGGCAAGGGTGTTAGACTGGATGATCTCCAGAGGTCCCCTCCAAAACTAACAATACTGTGATTCTGTAAATATTGGGGCAGATTGAAGTGCTCTAGAACCTCAACAAGACTGCAGGTGACACCAAGTCAGGTGGTGCAACTGCCACCCCTGAGGAATGGAATGTCATCCAGAGGAATGGCATACCACCCAGAAGGACTGGACAAGCTGGAGAAGTGAGTCCATGTGAATCTCACAACATTCAACAATGCCAAGGTGCTGCATCTGGGTCAGAGGAACCCCTGATATCAACACAGGCTAGGGAATGAACAGATTGAGAGCAGCCCTGTGAGAAGAACTGGGGAGTGCTGGTGGATGAGAGGCTGGACATGACCTGGCCATGAGCACTCACAGCCCAGAAAGCCAAACGTGTCCTGGGCTGCATCCAAAGCAGTGTGGCCAGCAGGGGAGGGAGGAGATTCTGCCCCTCTGCTCCGCTCTGGTGAGACCCCACCTGGAACACTGCATCCAGCTCTGGGGTCCCAGCACAGGAAGGACATGGACCTGTCAGAGTGAGTCAAGAAGAGGGCCACAAAAATTCTGAGATGTGGAGCACCTCTCCTATGAAAACATGCTGAAGGAATTAGAATTGTTCTGGAGAATTAGAATTCTCTTCTGGAGAAGAGAAGGCTCCAGGGACACCTTATTGCAGACTTTCAGTACTTATAGGGGGCTTATAAGAAAGATGGGGACAAACTCTTGACAGGACATGTAGCAATAAAGCAAATTTTAATGGTAATGGTTTTTAAATAAAGAGGGTAAATTCAGACTAGATATAGGGAAGAAATTTTTTACAATGAGTGTGATGACACAAAGAAACAGGTTGTCCAGAAAGCTGGTACATGCGCCATCCCTGCAAAGATTTAGGGTCAGGTAGGATGGTGCTCTGAACAGTCTGATCTAGTGGAAGATGTGCCCAGTCATTTCATGGGCATTAGACTAGATGACCCTTCCAAAGAGAAGCCATTTTATGATTCTATGTTTCTGTGAAATTAGGCCTCTAATCATTCATCAGAGAGGACAATTTTTTCAATGGCTGGCAAAAAAACAGAGACATCTTCTCTATATTTGTGACAGAAAGGCATATTTTCACTGTGGAAGTGAGTAACACATGCTAGTCTGTTGTTTGGGGCATTTGGGTCGAATGTGTAAAGTTCAAAAGCTGAATTCACTCCACTGTATCAGTGTGCCATATTCCCTTTTGAATACAGAATGAAAATTTGTATAAATAAAATCAAAGGCAAAGTTTTAACTCCCACCAATGGCAATGTTTGCTCGTGAACTCTTTTTGCCTTTAAAGTCTTTCCTTTGCATAATGTCGAAAACAGGTTCTGCTTTACTATTGATGTACTATTTTCTGTTCAAAAAGCTAGAAGTTGTACAAAGACTCTCAAAATTATCATTAAAATACAGAGCAATTCAAATGTGTTTGGAGGTTAACAGAGGTTCATTAACAGTTTGGGTAAATTGGAAATATTTAACCAGAAGCAAATAAATTCATTGATTTTAAAATGAGCTTATATTTACTCGATTTTGGTGATTAGGCAAAGGAAATTTCTTGTCTGATTCTGAAGATTCCTGTGGAACAAAGCTATGAAAGAAACCCATACTCCTCTTTGTTACAAATACTTTGATAAATCTCACCAAGCTGGAATCACTGAAAGTCTCAGTATTTCTGTGCTGGGTGTCATTTCAGTGCCATTTTGTGAAACACTCATCTCAGAGAAGGAGAAAATAATAAATGGAAAGGATCTTTTTTAGAAAGGGGCAAGATCAAATTTCTTTAATCAGGAAATATTAAATCTTTAGTCTTTAATCTGGAGCTTCACCTAGGTGTATTTGCAGGAAAAAAAACCCCAAGGTTTTGTAGCACATTTTATGAGCCATATTCCTAAGCCCACCAAGTTCAGGAGAGTTCATATGTTTCTGCCATTAATTTGTTGATATCCAGGCTTTCAATCTTACCTCTTTCTGTTCTAGGACTTTCTATTCCATCTAGTGCCAAGTTTTATGACTCCAAGCTTAGAGAAACTGCACAATCTAGAGCAATGGAATGGCTACATTTTTCAAATACAGAATTATGCAGAGTGAAAGAAGGGAACAAAATAACCTTTAGTTAGAGATTTTTTGTTTCTAAATTTTATTGACTTTTTCAAATGTTATCCTCTTACCATTGCAACTTTTTTGTCCTCTCTGTCCTTTATCCATTAAATGGATCCCTTTTGATATTATGACACTGATTTACAGTTGATAATTATCTTGGTTTAATGGGTCTGAGGTCCCTTGGTTTAGTGTTTGTCATTAACAGGGTGTGTCTGTACAATATGCCTTTGGCTGAAAAGACATTTATCACCACATAAAAATGTCCTCAGCTAAATAAAAAATAAATTCACCTCCCCCCATTTTCTTATGATTCCAGATTTATAAATTAGAGGTGAATATTTATCTTCCAGAAAGAAGAGAAGCTGCTATCACAAAACCTTTAGGTATCCCTGTAGATACGATAAAATCATTTATAAAATATATTTGGCCACGGTGACCCACTAATGACCTAGTACAACTTATGATTAGAGCCAAGTTGTTGAGTGAGTTTGCCTGGCAAGATTGCTGAGTGAGTTTGCCTTTTGACAAGAAAGTAAGGTCCCTTTCGTACATTCTTGTCAAGGTTATCTAGAACAACAGAAAAACAAACACAACATTCATCCCCAAAGGGAAGAAGGAGGCATACAGATGCATGGATGTGTCTCTGTCTGTGTTTGGGTCACCATGTGTATGAGAGGAACATTGTTTACATCTTACAAAAAGCTTAGTCCTTTTTTTTTCCTCCTAAGACATCACTTCTAAATCCAATCCAAACTTATATTGCAAGATGGCACAACTTGGTCTAAAATGAATGTCAATAAAAGAAATAATCTTTTTGATCCAGACAATCTGAGCCAGATAATCAGCTCATTCTAAACTCCATCCTGCCTGTACTGTCAGGTCTTTGGACTAACTTGGGTGAGCTACTGTTAAGATCATGTTGGCTACTGCAGGACTGACAGCCAACTTCTTCAAGGATCTGAAAAAAAAACAAGACTCACAATCCTTCCATAAAATTAAGACTTTATACTCACCTCTGTCTCCTTTCCATGATCCTTAGCTTTCTTTCAATCAGGAAAATTAAAAGTAGGGTGCCATTGCGCCTGTAGCACACCCCAAGAGTCTCCAGGCTCCTGGCAGTCGTTGTGAACTGAGGCAGTCAGACCAAGTATAGCAGTTAGTGTATCACTACATGTAGGGGCAAGGTCTATGTGCTCTGGCTGATGCAGCTGCTGTAGCACATTGGCTGCTTAATGGATGAGCTTTTCCCTCTCTTTATTCCAAGGGCTGTTGTCCACAAAGGTTCAGGGCATCTGGGGAAATTTCTAGGTCAGAATTGAAAGACGTCTACATCAAGTTAAATCTTGTTCAAATACTAACTTGTCCACTGAGAAGTTATTCCAATTCTTTTTCCTAAGCGTGTAAATATTTTGATTTCTTCCTCAAGCTCAATACCAATGAAAAAATTTAAAGTGCCTTTCTTCTGAAGTTAGGATTTTCCCTCTATGCACAAAGTTATACCTAAAAGCAAAGCTAAAATTACCATGTTAATAGTAACACTGCCTAATCACTTGCTGTGATTAATATTTGCAGAGCCAGGCCAAATATGACTTGTTTTATGCTGGAATAAAAAAAACCCATGATTTTGACAGAAATGAAACGACAGTGCCATATTTAATCAAACTTCCATAACATTTTTCTGTTGCTCCTATGCAATTTTCCTAGTTCAAAAAATGTCCTGGATAGTTTATTAGCTGGAATATTTTGTTTCAAATAAAGATTTCTAAAGAAAAGTTAAAATCAGCTACTTACGAAGAAAATAGTTATTTACAAAGTAAATAGCTGATTTTAACAGCAGTATCTATGCCTTACCAAGCACCCAAAAAATTACTATAAATTACTCCCTAGGTCAGGCATTCCCTGGTTAGATCAAATGTGTTTCAGCTGAGAACAGTCTTCTTTCTGTTCAGCTGAGAACAGATATCTAGGAAATATATCTGTGAGAATGTCTCTGGAGTATTTACACAAAAATCAGCAGAAACATGGACTATGAGATTTTCCCTCTGAGCTCATCAGAAAAAAAAAAAAAGCTATAGTAGATGAAGTATTTAAAAGAATTATTTTATAAGCAATAAGTAAATGAAATAAAGCCATGACTACCTGTGAGCAATTCAAACAGAAGCATGCAATATAATTAATATAGAAAGTCTTTTTGGAGTTTATTAGCTTTATAGTTTCTTCAGCCCATTGCAGGAAATGCAGGACACAGTACTGAAACCATAACCTCTAGTTTCTATAGTCCCAGCCTGTGCGACACAAAAAAGAGTTTGTTTCACAAAGCTCAGACATTATACCATCCCTATGTGCTAACTTACTATCTCCTGATGGATTTACAGAATTTCCTTACACACTATGAACAAAAGCAACACAAACTTCCTCATTTGGAGAGCTAGAGCAAAATACTTGTCTGTTCTGGCCCTTTCAATCAAAATCCACTCAAATTTCATATTATTTAAAAGCAAAAGAATCATTTTACAAGAAAAAACAGAAAAATCAATTAAATTTATTTCTTTCCAAACTATTTCTAGTTCAGAAAGTACTAAATATTCTTGGGTTCCAATATTGTATTTTTATTAAAGAAAAGCAAATGCTTAGCTTTTTTGAAGTTGTTACTATTGTCAAGATATATATATGTCAACTGAATAACCTGACACATACAGCAAAAAAAATTCACCAACATATATTTTCAGCCAAGCTTGTGCCTGGTTTTGGGATAATTCCATCAAAACTTGGGTCAAAGTTTCAGTTAAACAAATTAAGCCAATGAATATTTGTTCCTTGCAAAATTGCATTTTGAAGACAGAGCGGGAGATGACTCGACACATCATGAAGTCTTCGTTCAGTGAAAATTTGTCTACACACCAGACTAGGAAAATTAAAGATAGATATAAATATGGGTAAGCCAACCAAGCAAAATTTATGCCAGCTCCTAATACAATGTAGAAATGTATGATTAACAGCTCTTTCAAAAAGTAGTGTGCAAGGAAATGAAACCAAGTACAAGTTGCTTACACAGACAACAGGGCACAGCATTATTTCATGACACGGAACACACCTGCCACTCTACAGAAAAACTGCTTAAATACGGTATCGTCCAATGGGACATGACAGACCAATACAAAGGGGCACCTCAGAGAGTCACATTTTTTAATTGAACAGTATGTCGGGGCAAACCAATCCTTCCTTACAATGAGGAAATAAATTCTTACTAGAAGCTGTAGAATTGAGTATAAAGTATTCAGATTCTAGAACAGCAATATCCATCTAATGGCCATAAAAGAGCTTCCTTCTATCTTGGGCCCTGGGACAAGAGAAATTTTGCTGTATTTTCTATTTTTCACAATGCAGTGATCATGTACAAATCATTCACACCTTTGATTTACTTAAACAGACATCATTTAGTGATAGCTCATGTGCATGATTAAATCCTGCATCCCATGAAGCTGGTAAAATTCCCATAGACGGTCTTTTCTCCCTTGTTTCCCAGCAATCCTACCAGTCTTGACTTTTAGAAGAATGGGCAGATGTGTAAGAGGTAGAAGATGCATTAATTTTAAAACAATTATTAGAAATATATTGCAAAATTTAATTAAAACTCAGTTAATTATTTTTTATCTTGGTGCCCATTACAGCTTTGCCATAGTATAGGAACATATCAGGGTATATGGGAACATAGAAAGCACAACAACTAAGAAGCCTAACATTGCAACATTATGACCCAATGTTAAACTCAGCCAAAGATAAAAAGCAAACTGTGGTGTCATTTTATTTACAGTCATTTCAAAAGCACAGAGACTATAGTTAAAAAGGCAAAAAAATGACAATTTTTTTTTTCCGCCTCTCTCCTACCAATTCACTGTGCTAATAAGAATAGTAAAACTATGAAGGAAATAAGAATTGAGTAGAAGAAAAATAAATTATCCACTCTGCTAAGGTTTTTGGACTGGCCTGCAGGAGACCCTGACCTCACTTCAGTTTCTGCTACCAGTGGTAAGCAGTCCTGATTGTTTTCACATATGTATCAAGGAGAAAGTAATATACTTATTAAATAAGTAAAAATTATAAATAAGTAAAATTATAAAGGTATAATTATCAAAGTAATTATTTAAATAGTATTAAAATCCCTTTATTTAAAAGTATTTTATAAAACAACTCCCTTATGTTTCCTTTGGGTACCATACACTGGTATCAAAATACTTTCTAGTTGTATATTCATTGCACAAAAATCTGCCCTTCAAATATTTTCTTGGGCAAACTTCTCACTGAAATCAGCAAGCTATGCTTATTTGTGTTTTAGTTCAGTTTTGCTAGATTTTGGTTACTCCATCCCATACAACACAAATCATGGGATGCTTAACCTCTTTCTTTTAGACTTAGGGTCATTGAAAGATCATGTTATGGTCACGAATTAACAAAGTTTTGTGCACTGACTTATTTTGGGTTATTTATCTGGACAACATATAACCTAGGAATTCTGCCTTTAAATTAATTTAGGAAAACTATTGTTAGATGAGAACAAAGAAATTAATGGTTAAAAAGTGATACATTTTTTACAACAAATTCCAGTTTGGTATCATGAGGATATATCACTTCAATATTTTTGGATAAATAAATTCCACCAAGCAGTTTGCACCCACGAGAGTGTTGCTGAGTGAACATTTTGTCTCTGTTTCTTGAACTGTGCACTCTGCTCACTGCATATGCTGGGAAGGTTTCAATACCCTGAAGTGATGTATTTTTCAGTGACACATCAACGTGACAGTAGATACACCGCAGAATATCTGTGGAAATTCTGACAGACTCTTAAAAATAGCAGATGCCACTTACACTGCATTCATGTTCTCTGAGTATCTAAACTAATCAAAGGAATATAACAAATATCCTTGAGACATTTTTCTAAAGGGCCTGCAAAGGCTTTCAGAGAACATGGACATTTTCTGAAACAACCAGGAGAAAAATTTTAATGAAGTAAAATTTTACTTCTGTGAGACATCCACAATTTCTTCATAAAATATTGTTACTTAGACTGAAGGAAATAGTCTACCTCAGCTAAAATCTGATTCTAAAGAGGCAAGGGAAGACCTGTAATGGGATATACACTAGAAAGTGTATATTTATTCAAGGTGAGCTCTGTATATTTATTCAAGGTGAGCTTAGGCCTCTAGACGATACACTGAACATAACTGTACTTAATGAATAGTTTCCTATCAAAACTGATAAATTTTTGGAGCTCTGTCGTAGTTTCTAAATACAGATTTGTTGAGGATTTAGGTGATAACAGAAGATTAATGCATGCCTCATAGATCATCTAGAATTTAGTTCTTTAGTTTGATATCAAACTATTTATATTTTATATCACAGCCAAAATGCATAACCTGTTTTTCACTTGAACTGAGATATTAGTCATCATTCATAGAATGTGCTTCTCTTGCAGATGTCCAGAATTCTTGTATGACAATTTATGCTTACAATAACGTACTATGAATCATCAGCTGAGTTACAGATCATCAAAAATAGAATTCACAGATACCACAGGCTGAAATATTTATGTGCATGTGATGGTTTTTTCTGGAGTAGAGTTAATTTCCTTCACAGTGGCTGGTATGGGGCTGTGTTTCAGATTTGTGCTGAACACAGGATTGAGAATATAGAGATGATTTTGTTATTGCTGAGCAGAGCTTACACAGAGGCTTTTCCTGTTTTTCGTACTGCCATTGAGGTAAAAAGGTTGAGGGTGCACGGGAGGTTGGGAGGAGACACAGCTGGGACATCGTGCTCAGTACACAAAGTGCAGGGCCAGAAGGAGGGATAGCACATTTGGAGTGAAGATGTTTGTCTGCCCAGATCACTGTCATACATGACGGGCCCTGCTCTCCTGGAGATGGCTGAACACCTGCCTGCCTGTGGGATGTGGTGAATGAATTCCTTGTTTGTTTTGATTGTTTGCATGGCTTTTGCCTTCCCTACTAATGTGTTTTTATATCAGCCCGCCAGTTTTCTGGCTTTTACGCTTCTGATTCCCTCTTCGATACCACTGGTGGGGGAGTGAGTGAGTGGCTGTGGGGGGCTTGGCTGCTGGATGTGGTGAAACCACCACGATGGGGGAATTATGTTTATGTTTTAATAAACCTCTATAGAAATACGCCCGAGTTTCTAGTTATTTTTAATAGAATTTTTGACTGTTACAGACAATAAGCTGTACTTACTCTTTCATTCTTAATTCTCATTCTCTTCATCTGCTGTGCCACTAGAAGGATGGACAATACAAGACTGACTTCGATGGCAAAGTAGATTATTTGAATTGATTTTATTTTTGTTCAATAAACCTGAACTCTTTTCTTCCTCAATTAAAATCTCTACAAATGCTGATGATTTTTTGTTTAACACGTGAATTTCATTTCTTAAGTTATGTCATTAAAACTTCCTGCAATTAACTCTTGGAATGTGACTCATTGAAACCAAGGAATTGCTGCACTGCTGTGTTGAACATTTCACATCTAGACAAGTCATAGAAAGATTTGTGCCACCTGCCTCTTGGAGTCCCTCTAATGAGGAATCCCCTAGTACAGCCTTCAATTGCCTTGCAAATTTAAGCATGGACTTTCACAGAAAATTGTCTTGTCTCACGAATTTTTAGGAGTTCTCATTTTTACATTCAGTGAATTTTTCCTGTGTTGATCAGTCTGAGCACTTAGCCCCTTTCATGAAAAGCACCATTTATGCATACACTGCATGCCAAGCGTTATACTTTACAAATTAATAACTACGTGTTTATCCACAGAAATCTGAATAACAGCAGAAAATATCCAAATGCAGATGTTCAGCACTCCCTGAAAATTAGGCCTGTTCCGGGCTTATTTAGATCCAAAGACTTAAAAGACTTTCAATTTACTTATTGCATATGAAAACTGAGAGGAATTGATGCTGCCCGTTATGCACCTTGCCAAAGCATGCAGTGTCCCATATGACACATACAGAGTCTCATGAAGCCAACAAAGTAAGAATTAAGCAGCATTTTACCATGATCTTACTGCACAGATTAGCTTTTGCATATTAGATAATTTTTCTTGCACAACAGGCAATCATGAGAAACTAGACATATTTTCAGGTTGTTCTCCAATTTGTATATAACATTGGACCTTCTCTTTCCACCACTATTGCTTAGGGCTCAAAGAGGAAGTTTAGTGATTTCATCGCTTTCTTCATAGGAAAGAGCTGAGAAGCAAGTCTTACCATCAAGACTAGCAGATTCAAAAGAGGAATAATTTGAATGGGACGTGGTTATTTTACTTTGCCTTTTGTACTTCATAATTTCTTCAGCTTACAATATTTCAAATTTATTTGTTCCTGGAGTGTGTGGTTCTGCAGCTGCCAACAATGAAAGCTTTCACTTTTCAACAAAGATGAAACAAGGTTTCTGTTAACACATCCTAGTAAAGGAAACAAAATCTTTCAAGTGTTTGGTCAGATAGCTCTTTCTTATCAAAACAAGGCAAGGCTGAGAGGAAAGTGCAGGATCTTTACAATCGCGTGTTAATGGTTCTGCTGAGATGCGGTACAATAACTCTGAATTACCTTTTGTTCTGTACTTCCATTTTTATTCTAGTTTTTCTCACCTCTTTTCTATTATTCTACTTTGATTGTGTGTTCTCCCCATAATGTCACCCGTCTGTCTCTACATTTGTATCTTCCTTTTCCTTATTTATTCTCAAAACCTGATGTGTGTGAGTGGCTTGGTAAAGAGCGTTAACTGAAACAATGTTCTCTGCAGTGTAAAACTGAACCACGTATTTGAGATCAATTGTAGATTCTTACTGACTCTTATAAAGCTTCAAAACATGAAGAACAATGAAAATAGAAAACAAGAAAATCTGAGCAAATATTTTCCATGGCTTTAGCACTTGAAAGTCTTGAATACTCAGTGTCTTCCACTATCTGCATTTTTTTCTAAATACTTTTTTCCATCCAGACCAAAAAATTAGCCACAACTTCCAGTTTCTCCATATATTTCCTTCTGGTGTCTGTGTCACCCGCATACCAGATACAGTTTTAGTATCTGTATGACTCAGCTTCCTAAGTAACTAGATCTCACCCTACTATTCTCATTTGCTTTATTAATGGCATTCCTAAATTCTGCTTATATTGCAGATTTATGTGCAACTACTGACTAACACAGAAATCTTCCTGTCAGCTATTTTAAGAAGGTTTATGGCCATGAAACAGGAACTGAGAAAAATATAAAAGGCAGAGCATTCCTCTTCTTTGCCTTTCCTAAAATGGCAGCAGTACATTTCAGCTTTAGCACATATGTGCTTTAGCCAATTACCTAAATCCACCTAAAACATATTTAATTTCTTACCAACCTCTTAGTTTTTGGCACAATTTTTTGATACATTTAATAAAATCATGAAAATATATTTTTAGTCCTAACTAAGAACCCAGTAATCCTTCTGCCAGCAAATATCTCTCAGTACTAATAATTTGGTCATTTAGTAATATGCCTTTCCACAAGCTTGTTATAGCATATCCTCACATGCTGTCTCGAGTCAAGTTTGCTCCACTTTTATCATAATTTGCTAGAATTGCACAAAGTTCTACACTGGACCCCTTTTCCAGATGAGACTGTAATGTGAAAACTGAAGTGTCTGAGACATCAAAATATATATGATTTCAGCACTTTACTTCAAAACTCTACAAATCCAGGGTGGCTGAGGATAAGTACCTAAAATTTTAAATCCACTATGCACAGTAAATTCCAGAATATCAAATAAAGAAAGAACACTAATTTTTGAAGTAATACTAATATTTGAAGTCCACAAAAAAATTATTCTGCCATCAAGTGGAGTACTCTGATCTTGTCAGCTCCAACAGTCACGTGTACCAAACTTTGTGGCAGTACACAGTAAAAGCTACAATCCTGAAGAGAAAATCAGCTCTTGTGTGAGGCTCTAATTCTTTCATTGCAATCATCTCGGTCGTTAACCTGACTTGTCAGTGTGATAAGTGTATGCTTGGAATGAGCAGTCCATGTATTTAGGAAAAAATCTCCCTGGGATTTTGAGCAATGTCATAGTTTAAATTGAAAGGAGCTCTGGTGCTTCATAATATGTCAACAACCTTACAGGCTTAACAAAGAATACAAGTAGTTATTAGCCATGTGTGGGGGCAGCTGAGAGTCATTAGAGCTCTGCTCAAAGAATAACAGAATATTTTAGAATGTGCCTCTGGAAAAAATCTAATTCAGCTCTGGACTTAAAGCAGGATTGACATTGAAGTGAGATCTGACACTCTGTGTTGTTCAGCTGAGCCCTGTAATTCTTCAGTCTCCCTGCGAATCCCCAGCAGCCCATAAAGTATCCATTAGCATGACTGGAAAAGAGAAGAATCTGTGTAGCTGCTAAATAGTTTGGACTANTTGTTTCTGAGGACAGGAGAAACAAAATAATCATCCATTAATTATATGATGTTTCTGATAACTTCCTAATGCAACTGCAAGTACTGACAGAGCATTTTCAAGTGGCAAACTAGACATGGTCATGTTTAGAATGTTTCTGTTCATTTCTAATCACCTGTGTTTGTGGACTTCTCAAAACCCGAGATAGACAGCCCATTTAAAACTACAAAACTGTAATTTTTTTCTGCTTAAACTGGTTTGCTTAAAAAGCAGTTTGAGAGTAAGCTTCTGAATCCTAAGTAATTCTATCCATTTGATATGACAAAACTCAAAATAAGTCTAACATCTTCTCTTGAAAGGACTGACTCTTCTGGGTATGCCCCCGGGTTATCTATGAACTCATTGCCATAACTGTATATCAAACTGTTTTATTTAATGTAGAAAAACTGGTTTAATTTCTGTCTCAAGGGGTTACAATATGATACTCTAAAAGGAAAATGAAAAAAAAGTTTCCCTGTTAACATTAATTCATGTTCTGACATGTAGTGAATCTGTGGGGAACACACCAAACCCTAACAGTGTTGAAAAGACCTACTTCAATGGAATTGGAAAGACATCTTGAAGGATGGGTATTTCTAGGAAGGCAGAGTATAGCTGGAAATGTTAAAATTAGTCATTTTTGCAATATCTCTTAGGAATAAATTGTAGCTATTATTAGGTCATTTAACTGGTGCCATAACACCTTACTAATACAGATTTTCCCTAGCCAAATATGAGCCATGAGTCGCATTTATATTTTACCTTTTTTCAAATCTTGAATTTCATTAAATTTTATCTTAATATCTTGTCTGAAGCACAATCGACTCAGAAAAGCCAACAACTGTCCGTTCTTACAAGAGTGGTGACAGCTGCAATGACACAATAGATAATTCATTGTCAATGTAAAAGTAGTTCCAGGCCCCTCCAGGGATTCAAAAGTAACTTGGTTTTTCCACTGTAACTCTTATGGGCTCCTTGAAACCTGGGGACACAAAGGCCTAAAAGAAAGTAAACACTTCTCCTATTGGTTTATGCCAGCTGGGAAAGCTTGCTGGCATTAAAGAAGGCATTGTAAAACAGTGCTAAACTTGGATTATAACAGATAGGCATTAGGATCTAAGACAGTGGACATGAAAAAATAAATAAGAAGGTTGAGTTATATCGTACTATAATTCTCCTCTGATTGTACACAACATATTTTGCTCAAGCAGACCATACACGGTTCCACTAGTTCCAAGGTCTCCCAGTTCTTATTAATTGTAATAGGTCTCTTTTACTACGTACGTAAACTTCTTGCCATTACATGAATGGGAGAAACATTTCTAGTGGTAAAATTTATTCAAAGAATCTAAAAAAAAGCAAAGAACTTTAGTTACTTACAGAGACACAAAAAGAAAAAGTCATTTTCTCTCTTATGCATCCAAAGAATAAATTCGGTATTTCACTGTTTCATGTTTGTGTTTAAACTGGTTATGTCTCTTCATCTGTGTAGTGGATTTGACAGAAATGTTTGTTTTAAAAATCAATTTGAGTAAAAAGCCAATAGGAATGGATAATGAAGCGCTAACAATCTAAACCAAAACATAATATTTTTCAATATGAAACAATGGAAAAAAACATAATTGTGTAACCAAAAACATCAGCTTAAAAGGTTAAAGGAAGCTGCAAAACACAGAAGATCTCTCTGAAGTTTCAGGAGGAAAATTGTTTAATTTTACTGTCTCCAAAGGCTGACTTTGCCTGTAACATTTATAAAATATTGAAAGAGAAGAAAGAAAGCAATATGGATATAAATCCTGCAGCTTTTTTTTATTTGCCCTTGAAAAAGCTGCCGTAAATCTTGGATGAAGCCAAATAAGTCTGACGATTTTGGACTTAATTCTTTCCTATCATTCAGAACATACATGATCCTAATGGAATTACAGCAAAACAGAATTACTTTCTTCTGTAGTCTTCACATCCAACGATCTACAGATTTACGCTGGCAAAGTTAAGCCAGCTTTCCCCTCCCATTCTGAAGAGCCTGTTTGTCTTTGTGTGTGTGCAGGTTCACACATTCATGTGTCCTTGTGTGTGCCCACTCTCATGCTTGAATAACTACTTGAAATTTCAGGAGAAAGTTGAAAAAAAACTTCTAATGGGAAAGGGAAAAGAAAATAAAAAGCTGTTGGTATATCCACTTCTTTTTTTTCTTTAGAAGACACTCTAGAAATTAGCAGGCTAATATTGATAGCAGACGTTGCAGCCAGAAGAGAAACAGAAGAGTTCATCTGGACAATTTTCTTTTCCACCATAACAGCCTTGCAGGTGTTTTGGAATTGAGGAATCTCTTTTCGCATGGTTGTTGCTTTTACATCACACAATGAATGAAATCACACACAGCATTTCTACAAATGGCTGGATCTGAAATAAAACTGACTAAAGAACCACATGTAAGAGATGCTGCAGTGGAGTCGTATGGAATGTTGAACACTGTCAATAATACAAAACACTGAATCTGTTAGCTGATTGCCTACTTTGTCAGGAAAAAGTGTTAAATCCGCTGGAGAATTTTCAAAACAACATTTTCTTAACAGAAAACTGCATTCTATATAGCCATTATGTTGTCATTGAAACATGTTTATTGCATCAAGATGAAAGGAAAATATTCAAAATAATTCAAGACTGAGCATATTGCATCTTATGTCTTTTGAAATTTACATTTTATGTTTTATTCCAGCATTCTAATTTAATGTATCTCATTAAACAGCATCATCAATGTTTATAAACTAAAAGTGACAATACAAGGAAAACAAAAATATATAAAATTAGATATTTCATTGAAATCACAGTTATTCCACACTTTTTGTAAACCATTCTGTTCCCTTGTTGTTCTTGGTTTTTACATGCAGTAGATAACGGCAGTGATCTTCTATATGCTAGAATTTACTGCAGGGATGAAACTTCATTTCATTACTAGTTCTAGTGAGAAAACAGTTTTGAAAATTATTCACTCAATACCTCTATAATTATTTTTAATAATTAATATTATCCACAAAGTTCTCTAACTGTTCAGAACTCAAGGTCAAGATGAGTTCATTTTCACTGGTCAGAAATGTTGCTTAGTGGAATTTTTGCTCCCTGACTATAATGAATATGTATCTTAAAATTAAGTCTACAGATAAATAATTACATCCCATGAACTCCTTCCTAAAACTTCATCATTATTTTAATTGTAAAGCTTACTGTTTATTTCTTGAATAAATATCCATGACAGTTTTAATATTCCTCAAATAAAAGCATGAAATATCTTTTGTGAAATATTGCAGATTTTTTCCACAGGTTTTCTCTTATTTGTGTCAATGTAATGTTTATTATAATTATTTTTTCAGGTATCTTATTAAAACCTATTAATTAGAAAAAAAAATTAAAAGGTACTCTGCTTCATGAGAAAACTTTTTTTAAAACCAAATATAAAAGTGTTCAATACTTTTTTCTCTTCTACTCCACAACAATTTTTAAATAATCTTGGAGGAATGTAGTAGTGGTATTTCTTTATGTGACCTCTATACTCCCTTAGGAATGGAAGCCACTCGTGCCAGCTCTCGTAGTCCATTTGAATTTAATCCAACCACAGCGATTTATCATGGAATCGTACAACGGTTTGGATTGGGACTGACCTTAAAGAACATCTTGTTCCAACTCCCTTGCCATGGGCAGCAACACTGTCCACTGGACCGGGTTGCTCAGATCCCCGTCCAGCTTGGCCTAGAACACCTCCCAGCATGGGCCGTCAACAACCTCTCCAGGCAACGTTGTCCAGTGCCTCACCACCCTCACAGCAAAGAATTTCCTCCCAATATTCAATTTAAATCTAGCCTCTTTCAGCTTAAGGCCATTTTTCTTTGGACTGTCACCACTTGATGATGCAACAAATCCCTCTATAGCTCTCTTGAAGGCCCCTTTCAGGTACTGGAAAGCTGTTGTGAGGTCTGCCTGGAGCCTCTTCTTCTCCAGGCTGAGCAACACAAATTCTCTCAGCCTGTCTTAATAGGAGAGGTGCTATAGACCTTGGATCATTTTAGTGGCTCTCCTCTGGACTCACTGGAAGACTGAGTACTCCAAGTGGGGTCTCACAGGAGCAGAGCAGAGCAGTAGAACTCTCTCACTAGATCTCCTGGCTACAGTTATTTTGATGCAACCCAGGACAATGTTACAAGTGCACCTTGTCAAGATGTGTCAAGATTCTTGTCCACCACCCCCAAGCCTTTCTTCCCAGGGCTGCACTTGATTTATTCTCCCTCTAGTCTGTATTTGTGCCTGGGATTGCTCCAACCCAGGTGTACAACTTGGCCTTATCGGAGTTCACAAGGATGTCACAGGCCCTCCTCTCAAGCCTGTAAAAGTTCCTCTGGATGGCATTCTCTTCCTCAGTGTGTCAACTGCACCACACAGCTCTTTCTTCTTAATTCCCTCTTCTTGGAATTTTTGAGTAACTTAAATGGGCTTAGAGTTTGCTAAGTTGAATGGGCTAAGTTAATGCTTTGAGAAGGAAGTGTTTTATGTTGATTGAATGTTGCACTAAGCTTTTTGCCAAAGTTCTCAGATTTTCTAAAGTTGACAGTAAAGTCTATTTTGTTGTTTCGACCTCTAGAATACCTTGTTGGTATTTCTCCTGTGAGTCTAGCTCCGAGTACATGAACAACCATAAGCCCTTTTAAAAGTCTCATCAAGCAAGTTTTTTGGGACCTTACAACCCATTAGCTTTCAGTCAGCTCCTCATCCATCGCCAAGTGCAGTTCCATGCACTCCAGACAGTTATTGCGTAGAAGGCAACACTGCCGCCTCATCTCCGTTGTTGGTCCTTCCTAAGGGTCCTGTATCCTTCCACTCCAACACTCCAGCCATCTCTGTGATGCCAATAAGATCATACCCCTGATTTTACACATCTCTAAACATCCACACATCTCTAACTCCTCTTGTTTATTCCCTATGCTGTGTAGGTTTGCATAGAGACATTAAAGCTGGGCCCCTGATGAAGCTGACTTAGTGCTGGAANTTCCTCAGTGTGTCAACTGCACCACACAGCTCTTTCTTCTTAATTCCCTCTTCTTGGAATTTTTGAGTAACTTAAATGGGCTTAGAGTTTGCTAAGTTGAATGGGCTAAGTTAATGCTTTGAGAAGGAAGTGTTTTATGTTGATTGAATGTTGCACTAAGCTTTTTGCCAAAGTTCTCAGATTTTCTAAAGTTGACAGTAAAGTCTATTTTGTTGTTTCGACCTCTAGAATACCTTGTTGGTATTTCTCCTGTGAGTCTAGCTCCGAGTACATGAACAACCATAAGCCCTTTTAAAAGTCTCATCAAGCAAGTTTTTTGGGACCTTACAACCCATTAGCTTTCAGTCAGCTCCTCATCCATCGCCAAGTGCAGTTCCATGCACTCCAGACAGTTATTGCGTAGAAGGCAACACTGCCGCCTCATCTCCGTTGTTGGTCCTTCCTAAGGGTCCTGTATCCTTCCACTCCAACACTCCAGCCATCTCTGTGATGCCAATAAGATCATACCCCTGATTTTACACATCTCTAAACATCCACACATCTCTAACTCCTCTTGTTTATTCCCTATGCTGTGTAGGTTTGCATAGAGACATTAAAGCTGGGCCCCTGATGAAGCTGACTTAGTGCTGGAATGGCTGAAATTCCTTTTTGTTCCCTTTCATCGGCAGAAACTGATGCATGGGCAGTTCCTTCTGAATAGGAGAAACAACTTTTTTCTACTTCTTTTACTTTTTATTTTTAAAACCTTTCTGGGAAGAAAAAGAGAAGGCTTTAATTCTTCTCTGATCTTTAAATGAAATGTTCAGACATCTCTGGAAACAATAAGTCATAAAGAAGGCACAGTAATTCATGGGCATATATATCATCCTGCAATGGTACATTAATCATTACCCTTAAAGACAGCACAAGACTGATGAAGTTTTTCCAATTGTGTCTTTTGCAACTCAGCTATATTCAAGTGCTTTTCATCTGTGCTATTACATCAAAAGGTAATAACTGCATTTTAATCTAAAAATCTTTTATATGCCCTTTGCAATAAGATTGGAAAAGAGTCATAAGCAAAGGAGAGGTGACTTGAATTCAGCATGCATGTGCATACACAAACACTGGCGTGCACACAGAAGGGTTATCTACAGAATATAAGATTAACATTGCTTCTGAAGGAGAAATTCAATCAGGTCCCTGAAGATAGAACTTGCTATAAAAAAGAAAGAGGGCAGGAGAGAAGGATGTGCATTTAGGCCAGGTGCAATCCCAAAATCTATAGTATTTTGTGTCACTAGCCTGCAACTGGTTCAGTAGATTTCAGTTAGAAGAGGTCAGTGAAAGGAGTGAGTATTTAACTGTAGTTAGAGAGACAGATTTTAAAAAGACAGTATAGCAGATGGGATGATAAAACACCTTTCATGTTCAGAGACAAACAAGATAATTTCAAAGATTAGACTACTGTATTTACGTAAACAAAAATAAAACGTATCAGACATTCCATATTCATGGAAATTTCTATACTGCTTTGAAACCTGGACTCATCTTAAGAAAGAAAGTATCGGTCCTGACGAAAAGATTTTCCCAAAATTCCTTCAAGGAGTTTAGTGCCGAAAAGACAATCTGTATTTAGCTTTCACTAGAAGGACATCATCTCTAAATGGACATTTGATAGTATTTTTAAAGTATCTTATTAGTAGTGGTCATGAACCAGTTGACATCTACAAGATATACTGATATACAGTTTTCTAGTCCGGAGACAAAAATATTATTGCTAATGATTATGATGAAGAAATCAGAGATGTTGACTGAAGCCTGTTTTTTTAGAGCAACCCTTTCTTTTCAGACACAGAGGTGGTTCTCTATTACTTTACAAAGCACAGCACAGACACCATTTGCTGAGGTTTGCTCGTTAAACCAGCTGAGAATCTCATGACAGGCCCTACAGGGAAATCTCCTTCCAAATTTGGCCCTGATAAAAAGCAAGCATAAGTTACACGGGGGCCAGATGTAGTCTGAGTGGCGGGAGCTGGATAGCTGCCAGAGGAACTGCATTCCAATGAAATAGTCCTAAGTTGGGTGTACAAAGACAGTGAGAATGTCATTAAACCTGTACCTGAGTGACGAGTGCACCTGTCAACATGTGCACGTAGAAGATGTTATAGTTATCAGGCACCTCACATCTTTTTGGATCACAAACTGGGTGTAATAGTCCCTAAAGGAGAATCATAGTTTCAAGTACAGTCAGAAAGCAGCATGCTCTGCTAAATGTTTATATTTCACTTTCTGCATGTATTAGACTTCTTGGAACCTGGCCTATTATTTTGAACCTAACAAACATCGAGTTCATGGAAATGATACTGCTGCACCAAACTTCCTTCTCTTCTAACATCTTGAGATCTTATCAAGCCCTACAATGACCTGACAGAGGGCTGCAGAGAGGTGAGAGTCAGACTCTTCTCCTAGGTAAGAAATGATAGAAGAGAAAATGGACTCAAGTTTCATCATAAGAGGCTTAGGTTAGATATTGGAAAAAAATTATCACTGGAAATGTGGTCAAACACTGTAACAAACTTCCCAGGAAAGAATTTGAGTCACCAGCTCTGGAGGTATTTAAAAGACGTATAGATGAAGCACTAAGGGATGTGGTTTAGTGGTAGACTGAGAAATGCTGCATTTACAGGTGGACTCAATGACTTGAAAGTCTTATTCAACTTTAATGATTCTATGATTCTATTCTGTCTAATTTGTGTCTCAGGCCAATAGTATTTGACAGTCAAATATAGCCTTCTTTACAAGCGTCTATACCCAGAAATTTAAGAAAAAATAGTCTAAAAAGTGTTCTATGCAATATAATCTGATATTAACCCTTAGGTCCTCAGTTTATTTCCCTTATAAAAACTTTTAAAATATCACTCTGCTACTCTAGAGTTTGATCTTTTTCCTCTTTTTAATTTTACTCCTCTTTTTTGGCTACTGAAGTTATTAATCCTTTTACTACAAATTAAAATTTATTCTCTTGTTTTAATTGCAATGTGGTCAAGATAATTGTCCATTTATAATAAAATTAAGAATACAGCTTACTAGAACACACCATGAAATTATAGGCAGTGCTTATTATAGAGACAAGAACAACTGATCTTTAAACATACCCTTTCAGACATACAGCTCCACAGGGATGAGGAGTTTAAGTTTATTACCTGCATATCAGCTTAAACCAACCACCTGACAAAGGGGTAGGTAACATGAAGAATAGTATTTTACGGGTCAAGAAGTCCTTTCTGAACTCAAGCTTGTTCAATCCCTTTCACTTTCTCTGACAATGACAGCAAACTACCAGCATAAGTCAGTCTGAAAATAAACATGTTTTTCAGTATCTAAAATTCCTTAAAGAGAGAGACAATCAAGACATGACATAGACTGAAGAAGCAAAAGGAAAGCAGAATCATTAGCAGTCAAAAGTAGACTTCAGGCAGGGAAAGCTAGCATCTCTCTGCGTAGTTTGGTCTAGCCTTTGCTTCATCACAGAAATGTTGAAGCTCCATTGAGGCATTCCTCTATCTGTGTATCTTTATTTTTTGTGCATCCTAAAATGAAAATCGCCAGTGCTTTTCCATCCTGACTAAACCAGAACACTTTCTTCAGACTGAAAACCCTGACTCTTTAAAGAGTGAAAAGAGAATACAGAAAATTAATTCCTTCAGTGCAGTCAATGCAGCCTTGCCTCAGTTCTCCCGCTCCTTCTTTCTCCAGCAAGAGATTCCCAGACTTCTTCTTTCAGCTAAGCCTGAGCTTGGGTGAACAGGAGAGAAAAGGAGGATGGTGGCTTTAATGCCATTCTGAAGGACTGTTGCTCCACCAAACAAAAAATCTGGTGAGTAATCTTGTTCATAAGGCCTTGTCCACCTGCACAGACCCCTTTCCCAATCCCAGGAACAGGCAGCTGCCCACACTGATGGCAACCATGGCCAAGGACTGTGGGGAAAAGGCATTCTCTGAAGTATGGAGGACCCAGGTCTTTTGTAGATCACAGATTTGTGGTTCTCAAGAAAGAAGACCTGTATTATTTATCAAGTGGTCAATAAATTCTGTACAAGTTGCAGCTTCTGAACAGATTTAAAATCATGGTGGGCTGACCTTGGCTGGGCACCAACTGCCCACCAAAGCTGCTTTATCACCATCCTCCTCAGCTGGTCAAGGGAGAGAAATTATGAAAAACTGTGGGTCAAGATAAGGACAGGAAGGTCATTCACCATTTACCATCACAGACAAAACAGACTTGACTCAGAAGAAGATTTCTTTTTAAAACTTCCCTTCAGAGCAGGAGCTCTTACAACCTAGAAGCACAGCTATAAGCTTCCCTCACACTTTCTTCAACTCAAATCCATCTGTCCTCTGATGATACAGCCACTGATGCATATGGCTCACTAGATTACATGTACCTATTCTGGTGGCACAGAGATAGAATGACAAAAAGTCTGAAAGTGTTTGCAATCTGGAGTCACAGAATCACAGAATTTAAAGTCATTTAAAGGAGTCTTTTGCATCAAAACTTATAACTACGCAAAGCTTGTGGGGCTCTGAGTTTTTGTCACAAACACTGAACTCTTCCAATACCCTGATCCTTCAAAAGGTAAAAACATCTGAGCTGCCACTGTCTTTATCTTCATAAACGATTCAGAACTTCCTGTTCAAACTGACAAATTCATTTACAAGGGGGGAACTGTAGGTTTCACTACTTTTATGTTTGAAGTACAACATTTCAGGGTTAATTCAGGTAGATGGAGCTACAGAGGATGCTCATAGCCTCTAATCAGACACAAAGAACTCAACCAGGCACTGTCCCAGTGAAAAAGCACCAGAGGGTTTTTCTTCCACAGGCACGGATCTGCTTTTTGTGAACCAGAAATTTGTTCTAGAAAAGTTCAATTTAAGAAAATGTTTTATGTTTTAGCAAAACAAACAACCAAAGAAAACCACAAAACACACAATTAAAACCAGCCTCTTTAGGTAGAGGGAAGCAGAAGGAGAAAAAAACCCCAAGAAACAAAAACAAACACACAAACAAAACCCACCCAGGATATTTTTTTCCCACTGAAACCAGTGAAAAATTTGCCAAAATATGCAATGATCTCACTTTCATGAGATTTCTCCTTCTTTGTAATTTACCGGACAATTTAGGTGGGTAATTTCTGAGTCATTTTCTATGTTCAAGTTGTGTAAAGTTTTATTCATTATGATCTTCTCACTTGAATAATCACTCAAATACTCACTCCTGATAGCACAAAGCAAATGCAAAAATGCATCAGAAACAAGATACCATAATAGAATTCTGAAATTGCACTAAAGTATATTGCTATAGTTGACTTTGTAAGACAAGCAAAAATCAAGCTTTATTTGCAGACCTTAGTGACACAAGTAATCACTCAAAACATCCTTGTTTTTTCGTGTATGGCAAGGTTGTAATTCCCAGTTGGTAACAAATGTATTCTATCTCTCAAGTAATTTCTCTATTCTATGTATATATATATATTCAAAAATATATTCAAAATTTCCTCTTTTAGTTTTCCTCACTTGTTAAAGGGGAATTTCAGTAATTCCTCTTCTACTCACATATGCCTGTCTAACATTGACTATATATATTTGCTAAAATTTTGTATATTGGATCTGCTTCACTGCAGCCCATGATGGTAACCAAAATTTTGGCAACAGCTACCACACTTGCAAGAGCAATGAGCTTCTTTGTTGTCACATGCACAAATTATTTTGATGCATTATACCTGAGTGGGAGCATAGCACAAGAGTGCAAAACAGCCTAAGAGCACAAAGCAGAAAAGTGGTAAAGCACCAACCAAACTGGAGTCATGTCATTTACCTTCCCTTTTGACTTCTGCATATGTTTTCATATAAAAGAAAGAGAATTAGAATGCCACATCCGGAGTCATTCCTTCGGCAATGTCCACAAACAGCTCCTGTCCCTGCTCTTCTACTTCCTAATTTATACTCCCACTGTAAAACCCCAAATGGACGAACAGCGTTGTAATCAATCATCTCCCACAATCACATCCTTTCTCCTTTACTGTCGTTATTTTTTATCTCCTTTAAATCATTGGCAGACAAGACTGTAAGTATAAAAATTTATGAGTTTTAGATGAAATTATTTACACAGGAATATAAAAAGTATATTAACAATGCTCTTGTCTCTTGAACATTTAGTCATGCAGCCAAGTTGAAATTCTTTACAAAGTTTATCCAGTACAATTCTACAATAACAGAGAGGTCCTCAAGAAATAAACATTTAAACTCTACAACAACCTTTCAAGCACATAAAGCTCCTTCACAGCATAGTTTTCTACTTCATGCTTACTCCCAAATACAGATAGATGACAGGGAATCTGAGCCCGTAATCTTTAAATGCTTTGTTCTTAGCAGTTCTTACTTTACTGGATAAGATATTACTGAATAAAAATATTCTTCCACTGTCTCTCTGACACTTTTTTCAAATGCAGCAATGCATTGGGGTTAGATCAAGAGTCAGACTGTCAATTACAAAAAAGCCAAAAACATTTTTCTCTCTAAAATGAGAAAACATCATATAGTGCTGAAAGTGTCCCTACTTACATTATGTTAAAAAGTTCATTTTAAAAAATATAGTGGAAACAACCCATAATGCCCAAAATTCAAACCCCTAAAAAATCCTCAGGATGTGGTTTTAGAAAGCACAAAAGTATCTCAAATAACAAAAAAACTATGTTAGTATAACTCACTCCTGACTAAAGAATATCCACGCACGGCAATTTTATCCTGTTTGAGCTTCAGAATGCCCCAAAAAAGCATAGCTCCTCCATGAGTTGGCTGCAATTGAAGCTAATATTAGAAACAAAATTTATTTCAGCTTTTTTATTTTGCTTTTTGAACATAACTATTACTGCTGTAAAGTCATGCATCAGAAGTTCACCATTCAAATAAGATAATTTTTTTCCTGGTTTCCCTGAAATATTTCTTAAATGGAGTAAAAAAAAAAAAAATTCAACAAAGGCTATTCAATGTAGAAAACATGTAGCTCAGAAAAATTCTAGAATAAGGGTTTTTTTATATTGTTGAATTGAAAGTCTAAGTTCATTTTTTTAAGCCACTTTTCATGTTTATTTCGTAATCAGGATATGATGCATAAATGAAGAATCTGTTCAGTCAACAGAAATGGAAGCTTTTGATTGATTGAAACTAATGAAACCACCACCACAAAACAAATGCCTAGCAGCTTCAGTGGTGTGAAATGTCTGCATGTGATCGCTCTGGTCTGATTCAGAAGACTGCTTTCCAAAGCTTGTGTTTTGCACAGCAGACATATGGTACAGCGTTATCCCGTGGAGCATCATACCACCTTGGAATAGTATTTCTGCTGTGACTTTGATCAGCAGCTGAAGACAAGGTACAAAGCTTGCAGCAGGACAAACAGAACAGGGATGCCCTGCTAGTATAGCCTCCCAGCACTACTGATCTGTGATTGAGGAGAGGACTGGAAGAGGATCAGAGCTCTTCAAGACAAAGTTTCCCTGAACACATTAATTTTCTACAGCTTGATGTGAGAAAAGAGATTTCCATAACAAGGGTTAGATACATGGATAAACAACCATGTGTTTTGAATCACTGATCTTCATTTCATGTACAAAGCAGCACAAAAAAGTCGAAAGATACTGGTTCTGCTTATTTTAGTAAAGGTCTCTGAAGGTCATGCAACGTTTTTCTGGGATAACTTGCAGCCACAATCACTGAATACTTTGCAAATTTCACCATTCTCTCTCTAGAAAGAAATCTTTTTTTTTACTTTTTTGTAAACCTTACTAAATAGTAAGACAGAATGAACCTGATAAATTGCCAGACCCAGCCCAAATCTGTACAGATTTTAGAGCAGCAACCTCAAGATTGGAAGGAATAAGATTTATTAAGTTTCATTATCCACAGAATACAGTTTCATTATTAACAGCACTTTTTAAATGCAGCATAGGAAAAGGAGATGGGCTTCAGTCGTTACAACCTGTAGTAATATGGAAATAATAGTTGGGGAAACACATTTTGAACAGTGGAAAAATTTGCTGCTCACACTGAAGGTAACGACTGATGCTTGTGCTGCATTGGCAGGCTCCTTTAGCTGCATCTAATCAGGAGCATGCCTCTTCTTACAAAGCAGATTTTGTTGTACAGCCTGGCTACTTCCAAATTTGAGGGAAACAGTTATATCTATTGTAGGAGTTCTGTTCCAAGTGGTACACACTCTATTTTATCCTTCACTGTATTAAATCCAGACTTCTCATGTAATTTAACCTAAACTGAGGAAATTTTAAACTATGATAATTACGGGTGAGAACCAGAACAGACCATGCAAATTTAACATAAATGTCACTTTCTGTGTCTCTTGTCTCTTTTTCATCAAGCCTAAAGCAGAAAATAGGTATTATTTGATTTAAGAAAGGCTTTGGAGGTCCATGCTCCTTATCTTGAAAGTAACATTACTAGGATGACAAAGATGGATGCCTGTTAAATTTCACAGAATACAATAGAATCGAGGATATGAGGAAGTGTTTGGAATGACAAGCATATCAAGCATTTCCTACAGGCATGGTGCTGGCGTCAGAGACTGATAAGCTCCCATTCATAATGTATTCCATCAGAACTAGAAGGAAAATATATTTTCCAATGCAATACAGCAGAGGAATACGACTGTGGAAATTTGCCTCTATAGACAGCTCAAAATATACTGAAGCACTCCACCATTTCAAAAAACAGTCAGAGCAAAAGCTATAACACGCCAGCACTTCTTTCTGGAGGGATGGATCATTGTTTGACTTGGAAGAGGTAATCCCTCACCTGGACACATTATTATTGTTTTGCTCCATTCAAACCAGTCAGTTGTATTTAAAACACAGATTTTTCCTTGTCTAGGGTCAGCAACAGGTCAAAGAACCCACAGGCCACGGCCAGTGCTCTCTGGCTGGAGAACAGGTCATTTCACTCAGTCCCTGGCAAGGAGGTTGCAACAGGACAAGACATCGTGCAGTCCTTCCCTTTTACCCAAAGAGTGACCTGAGTGACCTGTTGATGCAGAGGGTAGGTACCACTGTCATTGTCATTGGCTGGCTTATTATTCTTCAACTCTAGGAAGGCAAAACAGAAAATGAAAAAAAAAATGCTCACTCCATACTTTAATTCTTATGCTGAAAGTGCCAAATGCAACTGTGACTTCTGGCATTTAGACACAAAGTTTTCACTGGGGAGTACACTGGGAACCATTCCCTTCAGCCAAGCAATCACATAGCAGACAGGGTAATATTCTTGGCAACAGTGACTCAGCAGGGACAGAATCATACCTGTGATCCAAACAGTGCAATCCCAGTCTCACAGCAATTGGCAGGCATTTGGTGTTAACTTTATTATAGTCCAGATTTCATCCAGGGGACGTTCACTCCTGCCAAGTCAGTCATACTCCCTGTGCATACCAACTATCATTTATGTCTGTTAAGTCCATTCTGTTAGTCCAGTGAAAAGCTGTTGTATTTGAATATATTAAACATCACGGAGAGAAAAAAGGCTCTGTGCCACAAAGCCAGTGCTGAAAGTATACACCTGTTCTATTTGGAGGGAAAAGGTACAATCTCACATTTCAGTTTTTAGCAAGCACTAATGCAAGAGCAGCAACACACTTAGTACTGAGAGGAAGAAAGCTCAGAGATTAATAGAATGGAGATGATAATAGCCTCACATTTGAACAGTTTACTTTTCAAAGGCAACACAAGGACAAATTGCTTTGTGCAAAGAGAAAATTAGCTTCCAAATTGTGTGCTTTCTACAAAGAGTCAAGTTAATTATTCAAAGCAGAGGCCCATAAATTCTCACAATTTAGTCATTATGTTCTGACACATTCGGGCCCAGTGAGCTGCTTCTTATCAACAGGACTTCGATAATTAGCTTAGACGTATCAAATAAACTTTCTGGAGAATTCAGTAGAAAGCAGGTATGATATCCTAACAGGGCTTTTATTAGGCGTTTCTCTGCACAATAATATATTAGCAATCACTGTGACATTTTCCACCCTGAGGGATTTTGGCCTTGCTCATTTTTACAACATGCTGGGAAATAAATTAATTCACGACAAAGGTCTAATCCAACACATAACTCTGTTTACCCTGGTTTGTACAGTAGCAGGTGTCTCAGAATTAAAGAGAAGTGACATAAACACCAGAGCAGAAAATGCAGTCTTCATCCCGGCTGAATAGCCACGATCTCTCCTGGTCGTGTAGACTGTGGGAATGCAGTCTTAACTGCTCTGATCCTCACATCACAGACGATATCATCATGACAGAGTGAAAATATTTCTGTTGCCTCCTTCTCAGCAAAGCCAAAACTCTGAAATAAAGAAGACTCAGATAATAATTTTTTAAAATACAGCTTCCAACTTCAAATCCATCTGCAGAACAAAAATGGCTTGGCACAAATAATATTATGTGAATTTTCTTGCTCAGATGTGAACTATCACATGGTTAATCTTGTACTGGGAACAGTGAGACTTATGTTGCAGAACCTAAAGTCTTATTTAAAGATATCTACAATGTGCAAGTGGCCTCATGCATGGTTTTCCTTCAACATTTCATAAAATGGAAATGAGAGAATCTGTAAACACATTCTGGCTTTGGAGAGTCCAGATAAAGGGAGAAGTATCCCTGAACCAGAAAAATAAATAAATAAATTAATAAATTTTAAAAGTAAAGAGGAGGAACAGAAGATGAGAGAATAAAACGCAACCAAGAAAGTTCTTATCTGAGCAATTACAGTTCAAAGTAAATTGCCCTGACTTATTCAGAGCACAGTCAGATTGTGATCTTATAAACCACTTGACTGTAATCATGGGCCAACAGGATTAGTAGATGGTTGTAATGATTTTATTTTACACGGTATAATAGCTATGACAAGTCTAGAACTTTTTTATTCTAAGTATAAAATCAAATCATATTGAATTCTTCTACATACTAAAAACACAGTAGAAGAACAGAAGATGAGAGATGTGGATGATAAGAACTACTAATACAAATATCTTTTGTACTACAATCTGCTTTAAAAAAATCTAACCAAAAAACCCTGAACTGAGGAGTCTAAGCCTCTATAACTAACACGTTCAAAATCTCCAATAGAATTGAGTGGAGTTTGGCCTGAATTCACAGAATCATAGAATACTAGGTTGGAATGGACCTCAGTGATCATGTGATCCAACCTTTCCCGCAAAAGCAAGATCTATACAAGATGGCTCAACACCCTGCGCAGCTGGATCGTAAAAGTGTGCAATATGGAATCCACCACTTCCCTGGGGATGAGATTATTACAACGGTTGATTGTTCTCATTGTGAAAAATTTTCCACTTGTGTCCAGATGGCACCTCCCCAAGAATAACCTGTACCTATTGTCCCATTCTGTCTTTTCCATGTG
This sequence comes from Cnemophilus loriae, assembly GCA_013397755.1. Taxonomy (NCBI): domain Eukaryota; kingdom Metazoa; phylum Chordata; class Aves; order Passeriformes; family Corvidae; genus Cnemophilus; species Cnemophilus loriae. The sequence continues at coordinate 162,959 of VZTF01005725.1, read as the reverse complement.
ATTCCTAGCAAAAAGGGAGTTTCTATCTTCTTTTTAGCCACTGGAACATGGTGATAAGATTTCCACTCAGCCTTCTTTTCTCAAGGCTGAACAAACCCCAAAGGCTCAGCCTTTCCTCACTCAGCAGACTTCCCAGCCCTTGGACCATCTTTATGGCCCTTTTCTGGACCCTCTCCAGCATCCTCATACAGGGACCAAAGCCAAGCACAGTATTCCAGGAGTGGCCTGACAAGCACTCAGTAGAGTGGGATAGTGGTGCTCTTGTCTCTGCAGGTGATGCACTTTTTGATGCAGTCCAGCACTAGGTCTCTTTGCCACAGCACCCTCTGTACACTCAGTGTGAGTTTGATGTCTACCAGGACCCCTGGGTCCCTTTCCACGGGGCTGTTGCCCTTCTGGGTAGATCCCAGCCTGTGCTGCCCTCCTGGATTATGTTTTCCCTGGTGCAAGACCTTACACTTGTCTTTGCTGAACTTTATACGGTTCTTGCCGGCCCACTCCTCCAGCCTATCCGGGCCTTCCTGCAGGGTGGCTTTCCCTTCCCTAGTACCCATTTCCCACTCAGTTTGGTGCCACCACAGGCATCATCACAGTACACTTGATCCTGTTGTCCAGATCACTCAGGAAGATAATCAACAGCTTTGGGCCCAGCACTGATCCCTGGGGGCCCCCACTTGTGAGAGGTGGCCAGCTTGGAAAGGAGCTGTTTACCACCCTGGTCTGGGTGCAGCCCATGAGCCAGGGCCCCACCCTCCCCACAGACCTCTTGTCCAGACCACCATGCACTGGTTTCTCTGGGAGGAAGCTGTGGGAAACTGCATGGAAAGCATTGGAAAAATCCAGATAGAACATGTCCACCACTCATTCCACCAACTGAGCAGAATTGAAAGAGCAAAGTTGTAGTTTGGATACTTGGAACAGCTGAGAAGATCTATGGATACAGAAATATCCACCTTTCTCCCAGAAGAGACTGAGGTAGTTATTCTGATGTGATGACCAAACATCTGCTAAATACTTTATGTGCACTATTACTGTCAACAAGTAAACTGAGAAAATAAGACTTGAAATTCTCAAGCCCCTTCATGAGTGCTTACTTGTCACTACATTTTTAGGAAATATTTGCTCTCCCTAGGTTTAACTTACAGCTTCAAACAGTTCAAGAAATTGTTCAAGGAAGTTCAAAAGCAGTCATGACAAATCACCTTGTTAAAAATAACACCTTGGAATAATAATGCTTGCACTGATTCAGGCAGAAACACCTCTGTCTCCATCTTTGGGATCCATGCCTTCAATGAGGTTCTGGAAAAAGCCATTTGTCTTATTTACAAGTTCAAATTAGCCTCACTAGAAGTTAAACAAATAATGGTGCCAGTATGAAGGTATACTTGCTGCTCTGTCTATGATACGTTTCATAACATAAATATTTTCTCATCCAGAAGAATACACAACATTTATGGAAAATTAGTAAGAAATGTGAATTACAATTGTGTTTTTCTTATCTTCTTCTAACATTCTTTACAGGGTTAAGGAGATATGAAAAAGACTGATTATATTGCAGGAAAATATGGAGAATTAATTCATTCCAATGGCACACAAGTAGTATTTTCATAGTTGTTCTGTTGCTGCTGAAGTTAAAATAGTGATCTCAAACACACAGTTATCCTTTAGCAGGTAAAATTCATAAAAGGACACTTAAATTTGTCTGAAGGTTGTAACAGTGGATCAAAACTGTGAAGAATATACCCCATCTGATGGATAAAAGTTTTCACAGTACCACAGGACATCTGGGTGAGAGGAGTAAGTAGACATTGAGGAACTTCTCCCACTAAAATAAATGGTTCTCTTTAGTTACAAACAACTAAAATTACAATATGCAGCAAATATACTGTAGTTCACTGTGTCACCAACATTTTTCAGCGTTCAGATAACGGATGAAGATTAAACTACTTTTATTTTCAGTTGCAGTTTTGTCACCAAATATAAAATATTTAGCCATGGAGGCAGTCATTATTCTCCTGCTGTTGTCCTCCGATTAGTTCTTATAATATTAAACAGAAATTCATTATATCCTTCCATATCACAAGTCCAGCTGAAGGAGATAAGTGGCTGATAAAATATCTCTGAGAGCAGTTATAAATTACTCACTTTAAAAGAATAATAAAGCAGCTATGCAAAGCTGACTAAATCCTTAATATATTTCACATAACTTACTTAGAAATATGCAGCAAATTACAGTCAATAGTCTTCACTGTCAACCTGCTGTTTCCCAAATTTTTGCACAGAAACTGACCTCTGAAATGCAAATGTTTAATTAGTTTTTAATGGTGACGGTTTTTTTCACTAGATCTGTCTCCATTATTTTCTCCATTTTTTTATAGCTAAAAAGTAATTTTCTTTTCAAGAGCTTTCTTTGTCCTTCCTCTTGTTTTTTATTTCCCTCTTTGAAAACACAAGCTTCAGCAAAAATGTTCAGCACAATTTACCTGGGTAGGGAACCACTATAGGGGCAGTCCTCAGTCATTCCCTCTTGGGAGAGGTGTTCCAAGGTTTGAGGGCTCAAGTACGAGGGAAGAAGCTGGTACTAAGCCGACTCTGTGGGCCATTGTTTAAACGTATGAATAAGTGAAAAGCAATGTATCTTGCTTTGGTTTTCAGTAAATAGCTGATGGCAGGGAATAGGAAGCATTGCATGGTAGGAATTTAGGCATTTTATGACTCTGTGATGCACATGCTGTCGTAGGAGGGAAAAACAAAACAAGCACAAAAGCCTACAAACAAACAAAACCAAACAAAATAACAGCCCTTTTTTGATAACTTTGAACAGCAGTGGTCTCTGCATTTGTTTCTTACACTGTGCTGAAATTATCCTTCAAATTAAGTAATAATACTACACTAGTTTTTACTATACGTGTTTGCCTCCTTCGAGTATCTAATGACTGTGATACCTGTGGAAAACTTCACAAAAATGCATTTTTTCTTCTTCCCTAGGCCAGCAACTAATGGAAAATATTTGAAGAAATGTAATTTTTTTTTTTCTCCTATTAAATTTAGTATAAATAGTAAAAATTTTTCACTGACATGAAGTTGTTCGTCATCAGACAGATATAATGTCATGGCCTTGTGAAGGACCAGGCACAAGCAGGATTTGTCTCGACCATATTTACTTTTGGGACAGGAAAGGTGTGACTGGAAGAGAGGGTCCCACGGAGGTGGGGCAGCACTGTTCTCAGCCGACTTCCTTTTCTACTTTGAGACTCGTGCTCAGTGCACCTGCATCAACTCCCCCCATCCCGATTCACTTCCTGGAGGGCTCAGAAGGGCTAGCTGCACACGCACAAAAAATTTGGCACAAAAGGTCCAGTTTACATAAGAGATGTGCACCAGGTCATCTATGAAAGGAAGTGAATTGTCCCCTTGCTCTCATTTTCCTCTCTCTCTGTCTCATTCTCTTTGTAGTCCCCAGAACTGGACCATCCACACATCAGGATCAACATGGGATCTAAGGACTGGTGATCTTTGTTCTTCCCTTTCTCTCTTTTATGCCTTATTTTTCTTTCCTCTCTTACTCCATCTTCACAAAGGGAGGCTATCATATTCTACTCCTTACTCTGTACTGGAGTTTCTTGTGAGGTTCGAGGGCTTGTTGGTGATGTGAAGAATTCAACGTCAGGTAGTGATATTGGGCGTAATCTTTATCTTTGTATACCTGCATAGGCACAAAAGAAAGGTTCTTGGCAATGCCCCAGAGATAAAGAAAGTTCAGGGACAATAATGATATAAATTTTTCATTACTGAACAGGCACTATTCTCATCTTCCCCTGTTTCTCTCCACCAGACTAATACTTCTTCCCCAGCATCAGCAGTAGCGGAAAGCTCGTGTGGTGTTGGCTGCACATAGAGAGGTATGGTAAGAGGAGTGCATAGCTAGATAGGAGTCGTATAAAGCAGTACAGATAAGCAGGCAAGATATCCCTGGTTAGAGCTGAGGTCTCAGGGACTGGACTTGTGTTGTGAAACCCCCTTTACAGAGCTAATGTATGCAAATTTATAGCTAAACTCTCTGAAGTTCACCAGGGATAGGCTATGAAAATTGTAGAGGAAAATTAACTCTGCTTTGATGTTTAAACCTGAACATTATCAACACAGCTGCAACCAGATCCCTCAGCTGCAAGGAACAAATTCAAGTTACTAGATAGAAACAAGCCTCAGCGACCATGGGGAATTTGTATGTTCCCTGTTCACACCCATACTTGGTGACTATATCTGCCTTTTCATGACCTGGCAACATGGTGAAGTTTTTGAAAGGGCCATGTGCTGAATTTGGCCTTTTTTGATAATAACTTCTGCTGATAAATATCCTGCTTCTCTTCTTTGATTCCTTCCAAAGGCAATGAAGAGTTTGAAGGCCTTACATTACTGAACTTTAATTAGGAGACTAGTTTGCATATATTTTAAATTTTCATTACTTATCCATGAGCTGATGAACTTTGATGGGTCATAACCTGCTCACCATTGGAATCCTCTGTTGGCATTGGTGTCTGAAGCCAAGCAGGGTAGGATGTGTTTGGACAGCAAAGCATCCCCTTCAGAAATGTAAGCTCATTATAGAGCTAAAAGTATTAAGCGAAGAATTTGAATTGATTCAAAACTTTTTTCTTTCTGAATTGTGCCTTGGTGTCTATTTCTCCAGGCAATATCTACTGGCTATAATTTCATATACTAGTTTTAAAAGAGTAAGTTGCAAAAGATCAACAACACAAAAATTATATTTATTATGCTATGCTTAGAATCAGTAGCAAGTTGTTAAACAGATTTTGCAACTGTATGGAGTAAAAACTAAAGAAATTCTGTATCAGAATAATAGCAATTCGTTTGCAGCTTCAGTTGTTCTCACCTGTTTTTATATTAAAAAAATAAAATAGCATTTCAAAGGTCATTTTTATATATTTCAGTGCAGACAGGCTGATGAGGAAGGACAAACACTTGAAAAATGAAGTTACACAAGGTGCTTGAAGATAGAAATTGTTTCCTTAAAGTGTTTAATCATGCTTTTCAAAACCACTTCCTCTGGTGACCTAATCACATAAATCACAGTAAAAGGTTAAAGACAAAGTTCAATTGCACCAAATTATATGTGATAGTTTCCCTGACACGGATTACCTCCCATTAAAGAGGAAAGTCATTCCACTAAATAACCACACTCGTTGCATGGCATCTGTAATGAAAGCTGATACTTTGTCACACTTTTATGGATGGACTTCTTGGCTGCTTAAAACTCTGCTACATGGAAAATAACAACAAATTATATAGCCACTGTGTTCTGGAAGATAATCACTTAACTCATGACTTACTCCATCCAATGCAAATGTTACCCGTAACTTATGATTTCTGCAGAAATTCCTTGAAACTTGCTTGATTTACAACAGACGAAAACAAAGCATAAAATTACAATGGAGAGCATGGCGCTGGGAGATGTCTCACTCCCAGACCTCCCCAGAGAAAGGAAAAGGAAAAGGAAAAGGAAAAATTAAAAAACTGTAGCCCCAAAGTAGGTAGAAAGAAATCGGAACAACATCTCCAAGTTAGTGTCTTAGCATGTAACTGACAATTTGGGGTGCTGAAAAGCAGACACTTTAGTAAAACTCCAAGTATTTGAAAGATTTAAAGTATTAGGTTTAGACTAGAGCTAGTGCAGGGGGCAGCAAATATACCTGTAACATATTTTGTTGATTAACTTGCATCATTTTTAAAAGTTGAGTCTCTCTGATTCTGTCATCAGAACGAAAATATTGACCAGTCCTTTATGCTAGTAAAAGTCAGTTTAATTCACTAGCTGTGCCAAAGAAGTGTCAATATCAGCATGCCTCTTGGTAAGGTGTCAAATTAAGTCTTTCCTTTCTCTGTTCAACATTTTCCAGTATAACTACAAAAAGGAGATTTAATGAATCACAAGTCTTTTTTTTCTTTAACGCAGATGTGCTCTTCAAGAACTTGTTTTTGAAGTTCTCTCTGCTTCTTTTCTCCTTCTTTCTGCTTGGCGTTTTCAATGTCCTTTTCAAACATTTTTTCCTGAGTTCATGTACATCTTTTAAAGTAAAAAGCAGTCAACATGCTCTGGAAGCAGTTCTGCTGTTGTGTCTGGCTGGGGAGATAACTTTGCATGTACTGTGAGCTGCCTACAGGCAGACCCACCTTCTAACACACCCCTTAGTACTGCCAGAGGTCCGCATAATTTTCCAAGTGGGATTCCAATTACAGCAAGCCCCTTTGGCATATTTTCTGCAAGACCTCATTTTGGCCATAGAGGTATTACTTCAAGAGTCAAGAGATGAACTCTAGTATAAGAGAGCATGTTGGAACTGGTGGTAGCACCACCACAAAGGTTATTTCCACAGATGGGTTTCCCACAGCATTTTCCAAGCTGCACACATAAGCCATGTTTCCTTGGTGGTTGTGCTAAAGCACACTTGGGACAGCCTTGGCCTGCTTGAAAAAGGGAAACTTGTGATTCAAGCAGATGCCTGCAAGGATAGCCAAGAGGTCATGAGTAAGTGTTTACACCATAAGAATTTCAAAGTAAAAATTGCATCCAGTGAAATTTCAGCAGCTGAACATCCTAAACTTTTTAGTCCTTAATTAAAAGAGGACCTCTCCACAGGTATCTAATCTGGGGTGCAGTCTTAAAACCAGAAAACTACCTTTTTCTTGCTTATTTGTGGAAAAATTTATCCAGTTTCAGTTAGGAGTAGTAAGTTGAATACAGGCTCTTTTCCCAGCATTCCTTTACATATTAACCAAATGAAAATATTGTATCTTCTTTTCAGTTTGGCTGAGCAGGCTCCAGAACACCTAACTAGGTTTTCTGGCACAGAACAGAGGAAAAATGGTCAAGGTTTTTTTTAGAGAACACTCTTGGCTGATTGTTGTTAAAATTAAACTTAGGGCCAACATCAGTTAAGACATAACGAAGGACTTCTCCAGTCCTGCTAGCCAACAATCTTGGATCTCCCAAACTAGACAGCTGCAAGTTTCTACAAAAAAATACTATGGCCACGTGCACTGAATTCTAGCCCTACTAAAACAATATACATTTGTGAACATTTCAGCGAGATCTGAATTTCTCAGTTGAGTTCAGATATTTTAAGATTATATTTGATTCTGGAATTTCCCATATTCACAGCCATTCAGCTGCAGCTAAACAGAGTAGACATCACTTTTAAGACAGTGACCTTTTCCTCCCTGGCTAATGAGACAAGTTTTTTCAGTGCCAGCCTTCAACAGAAAGTCACTCCGATCAGGTTGACAGCTGGTACTGTAAAACAAGTAATAGCACAGAAAGCTGTAAATATTGCATTTGATCCAACTAGAGCTGCCTTCACATAAAGGTTGCAATCCTAATTTTTCCACCCACTTGCAGCAAAAACGCTGAAAGTATCAGTGCATATTGAGCAGTCAGGCTTCCATGCAAATGTTGTACATCTAATATATTTGCACAACCCTTGCAGACAAACCTGCACTTACATTTTTCGCAGACATTTGCACTCGTTATACTCCAATATTGTTAGGTTCTGGAAATATCATGTTTGAGGTAATGAAGAGAACCTCGCTGAGAACACCATGTCTGGATAATAAAGTAGCATGGTTTTCAAACTTGTGTTTGCTCCCATTACTTGGCTTTGAAAGTAACTACAGAGAGAGCATGAAAGAGACTGCAGCTTCCTGGCCCCCTTACAAGAAGCACACCTTCACCTTCAGGTTTGAAACTGACTTTAGACAAGCCAATGGGGCAGGCATCAATCTTCCACACCATGTGCATTCCTGTGATTATCAGTGAGAATCTTTTCATTGCATTCAGATCCCTCTTTTGCAACCAAAAGCTTTTAGATCTCTGCAGCATAAGAGGAGACAACCTGGAAATAAATATTGGATATTCATAAATCTATGGGACCAGATGGGATCCACCCCAGGGTGATGAGGGAGGTGGCAGATGAGCTTGTGACGCCACTCTCCATCATTTACCAACAGTCCTGGCTCACTGGTGAGGTTCCAGATGACTGGAAGCTGGCCAATGTGACACCCATTCATAAAAAGGGTAGGAAGGAGGATCCTGGTAATTACAGGCCAGTTAGCCTGACCTCGGTACCTGGTAAGGTTATGGAACAGTTTATATTGAGTGCTATCCTGCAGCACCTACAGGATGAACAGGGGATCAGACCCAGCCAGCATGGGTTTAGGAGGGGTAGGTCATGTTTGACCAACCTGATCTCCTTTTATGACCAGGTGACCTGCCAAAAGGCTGTGGCTGTTGTCTATTTGGATTTCAGCAAGGCCTTTGACACCGTCTCCCACAGCACATTCTTGGAAAAGCAGCAGCCCATGGCTTGGACAGGAGCACTCTTTGCTAGGTTAGGAACTGGCTGGATGGCCGGGC
>VZTF01005725.1:107596-154265 GCA_013397755.1 Cnemophilus loriae | reverse complement strand
CACCTTGAGTGCTGTGTCCAGTTCTGGCCCCCTGAGTTCAGGAATGACGTTGAGACACTGGAACGTGTCCAGAGGAGGGCAACAAGGCTGGTGAGGGGCTTGGAACACAAGCCCTGCAAGGAATGATTGAGGGAGCTGGGGTTGTTTAGCCTGGAGAAAAGGAGACTCGGAGGTGACTTTATCCCTCTCTACAACTTCTTGAAAGGTGGTTGTAGTCAGGTGGGGGTTGGTCTCTTTCTCCAGGCAGCAACTGACAGAACAAGAGGACACAGTCTTAAGCTGTGCCAAGGAAAATATAAGTTGGATATTAGGAAGAAGTTTTTTACAGAAAGAGTGATAAGGTACTGGAATGGTCTACCCAGGGAGGTGGTGGAGTCACCATCCCTGGATGTGTTTAAAAAGAGATTGGATGTGGCGCTTGGTGCCGTGGTTTAGTTGAGGTGTTAGGACATGGGTTGGACTCTGTGATCCTGAAGGTCTCTTCCAACCTAGTGATTCTGTGATTCTGTGGAAATTTGGCTAACATAATCTCTTACAAACAGCCTCAAGTTTCTCTACCCCTAATTCAAAGTGAATCAAGGAGATAGTGACAAGCACAACATGCACTCCGCACACTTCTCTTAAAATAATTACAAGGTCAAGAAGAGACAAAATAAATTAACAAATTTCAGAAAATGTTATTCAGAAGGATATTAATAGTAGGTAGCAAGCTACCTCCACTCTGTACCATTTTATGCTGCCTGGTCTTTTTTTTTTGTTATTTTTTCCTGTATAATTTTTCTGTAGGTGTGTCTCAGGCAGTGCCTTAAAGATAAGGGAAGTAAAAATTTCTGGCCCTGACACAGGAACGCTTTTGACTGCAATTCCCTCTACTCCATTTACACATTAGTAAATTCCTCGGAGTATTTAGAAGTACTTCACAGCCTCACAAGATCTGCATGTAAGGCTCAAAGATTCAAAATTCACATGCACTTGTGCTACACACGTGTAGGCACTCAAATATTTCAATCATGCAAGAGGAGAATGTGCATTCTCCATCTGTACACCTCTACTCCCATACCATCAAGTCCTTCATTCTAATCTTCCAATGTACACTGAATTTCAACCATTTCAGTGGTATCATGTCCATGTGGAGCAGGAGATTTTGCTTTAAATGCATCATGTTCCATTCAAAAAGAAAGGAAAGGCACTTCACTGCTCACGTCTCCGTCAAGTCCTTGTTTATCATTTTTTCCTGAAGAGGTAATTCTCCAAACTTCAACAGCTTTGGCAGCAGAATATGATTTTCGATGCTTGGTTCATTTGTGTGCTGCCACTGTGGTGTGGAAGATGAACACTTGCAGGTTTCTGTATGTTAGGCAGAGTGCCCAGAAGCGGTCACTCCACATAAAAGAGCTCTTCTGTACATGTGATATTCTGCCCTAGCGTATGCATTATGATATATCCCATAAAGGTCCAGGGTTCTCTGGGTTCATCCAAGCAGATTGCAGTCTCAAATGGATTCACACATGTGCACCGACACCAAGCAGTCATGTATGTGCATATTTAGTACGTCCAGTGGTGGGACAACATGGAGCCTATTGCTTTCAAATCATATAGCTGGTTTGGTCTTTACAATGCGTGTCAAAAACTGTGATGTACTTAGAATCTAAAAACACAAGAGGTACCAAAGGTAGTTTACAAAATCTGGCACAACGGGAAAAAGGACTTCTTGGGAGTACTGCTTGTGGGAATAGCTGCTTGAGAGTATAATACTTTCTAGTTCTGCCAAACCCCATTTTATAATCCAGTGAGAATTTACATACTATGTCCTTTCTGATGCTGTCTTACCTTTGCTTAGCTTGCAAGCCCTTCACCAAAGAATTTTCACTTTTTCTTCTGAGTCGTCATAACACCTAACACAATGAATAGATGTTCACTAAGCTAGCAAGACATTATTTGTTTTAACACTCAGTGACGATTTGCTGCTAGGTTTCATACATGCTGAGCCTCTAAACAAAGTGCATCTCTATGTGTTACTCCAGTTCTTCACTGATTTATAGCAGCATAGAGTCAGTTTGCTAACACTGGGCCCATTTATATCACCTCGGGAAATAAGGTTTAGGACAATGTTTTATACTTCTCCCAGTTCTGTCTGACTTGGCAGTTCAGCATGTTGGGTAAGATTTTTACTCCCATATCTCTGTTGTGGTCACATCTGAAACATTTTTTTTCCCTGTTACACATGTTTGTCAGCTCTAACTCTCCCATTACAGCACAGCTGAGAGGATCTTCCCTGTGATGCAGGGGAGCAGGAAAATATCTACGTATCTTGTAAATCATCACAACAGATCTTCATACATCATTATTACACTGAGAAAATACTCATCTTTAACTCTGATTGACCATAATGGAGGGAAAGGCCACTTAGCACTAGTTTGAGGCACCTGATAGAGGAAAGGACTGGTCCCTGCAGGTTTCATCTTTCCGCAGGACTCAAGGAGAGTGCTTGTTAGTAAGTGCAGTGGGAGATGAACCAAACTTCAAACAACTTGACGTCATCTAGAACAGGAAATCATTTCTTTCACATCTCCACTTCAAAATGTAACTGACTTTAAAAAAAAAAAAAAAAAATCCACAATCCAGTGAAGAAAACTGTGCATAAAGTGAAGTTAAATCATAACACTGTAACAACTGAAGCACTTGGGGATAAAGTAGGTCAAAACATAAACTAAATAACACAGCTTGTTTCCATACTATCCAGAAGATTTCAACGAAATTTTTTCCATTTAGAGATAAAATGTTGCTAGTATTTGAGTGGGTGTAACAATAAGCATGAACATAATTTTTTTTAATCAGTATGTACTGCTTCAGAAACTAACACTTTCTACTCAATTGAGGGTAATAATTTTGTTGGTGTCCGTTTTTCTTTTTCCCAAATGTTACATTCTACTACCTTTTTAAAAAGAATGAAAGAAAAGGTATGAGATAACTCTATAGGCTTTAGGTATATAGGTACACCCTAGACTGCAAAGAAGAATGTCATGCCAGTTTATTCTTCCTGGTGCTATTAGTTTGGGAGATGTAAGCTTCTAGGTGCATGACCCACCCATAATAACCACATTAAGGCAGAACTCATTAATTAAAGATGAGGTCTGGTTTTATTCACTTCTGGTGCGAGTCAAACAACCAATGGCATTTCTTTAATTAAGAAATGTATCTCTTGCCTCTTCAAGTAAAAGAAGAAAGCACATGCCATATTCTTATACAAGCATAAATCAGAACAGCTTCACTAGTATCCAATAGAGTGTAACTATTTATAACCAAGAATACTATGCACCAAAACATAGAACAACCTTGCATGATCACAGAGTTTCTACTTGCTGCATTAAAAATGTCAAGTATTACCTTTTCTATGGAAAAATTAACTAATTTTCAACTTGTGGTCTTGGAAAAGACCTCCTCCAGACTATGTCTTATAAAGGAAGGGACCAATTTGCAAACTTGCACATTTATAGAATCAACGTGTGGCTCAAAGAGTTTTACTGATACTTTTCGAGCAAAAGTACAAAAATAAAACCAGAACAAAAATATTATTGACTGTATCTTCTTACCCAATTAAATTAGCTATATGGCTTAATTCAGAAAAGTCCACCTCTACAATACAAATTCTGCACCCTGAATCCTAGAGAAGCTTTGACTTTTGGTATGATCTCTGTGGCTTTAACTTACCTATAAACACAACTTTTTTAAAGTCTCTTTTTTCCGTGGAAAAATGAGTTCATTACTAAACCTGCTTACCACCTACTTTCTTTATTTTATAACAGCACATTACTCCCTACCTGCCTTCTCTAGTAATATTCAGTTTAAGTACAAACAGATATACCAGATATTGCAATGAGGTGCCTACATTAAATGGAGCATTATGTTTTTCTGGCTTTGGTAAAATATGTTTCAAAACCAAATGTAAGAGACTTTTCTGGTTGCCTTCCCATTCCTGCAACGGTGTTACCCTAGAGCAGAACTGAAGTTCCTAAGACTTCAGTCATTCTATCAGTCTTCAGCTGAAAAAAACCTTCCAACATTTGCAGACTGCTGAAAAAAATTCAGTGGCAGGGCCCATTAACATAATTTCACTACTTGATATACCAATATCATCTATGTTTTGCGGAATATTTTATATATATGCACACATGTAGGAAAGCAGGTAGATAGGTAGGAATAAAGATACATTGAAAGAAGGATAAATAAATATATTTATATTCTTCCAGCACTTCTATTTTTCAACAAATTAGCTGTGAGTTTTCTGCATTTAACAGTTTAACGCATTTTGTACTTACTTGTGTAGAGAAAATGTAAATGAAAATTACTAGTTTATTATGCCTAGTAGAAAAAAGCACCTCAGATTATATATCTCATCTAAGTCACTACTCCAAGCAGAGTGCAACTTTAATGTTCAAATCTGACACTTTGGTGAGGGGATATGAGATTTTCAGCTTGCTGTCTCACAACCTGTGTCCTCCGAATGCTTTCAGTAAAACACCATTATCTTAGAGGGTTTCAGAAGGAAGTTTTAAGAAACTGCTTCTTAATTTGTAATATTCAAGACATCATTTTCTATTACCATTCAGTCAGGCCAACCACATCTTTCCTTTCTCGGCTGTTTTAATTTGCTAGAAAAGCTGCCACTACTGAGAAGGAGGGTAAATATAGTCATTCACTAGATGAGAAAATGAAGTTTTCTAACCTAGAAATTGATCTGATTTTTGCATTCTTTGGGGTCTCTTCTCTCTTCTCTTCTCTTCTCTTCTCTTCTCTTCTCTTCTCTTCTCTTCTCTTCTCTTCTCTTCTCTTCTCTTCTCTTCTCTTCTCTTCTCTTCTCTTTTTTTTAAATCAGTGGTGCTCTCCCATCTAAAAGCACAAGTTCAATTTCACTTCAGTTCAGTACTGTTAGCATGACCCTGAGCAGAACTAATAAATCCACCTATAATTTACTAAAGTCTTTCACACTTGTCCTCTCAGCCAGTTCCCATGGCCCATACTTTTAAAAAATGTTTCTGTCACCTGGAATGAGAGGATACAAATAATGGGCAGAGCAGGATGAGAGTGACTGTGTTTCACGACTGAACTCCCAAGAAGCTTTATGGCAGGCATCACCAGCACCGTCGCGTTTCACCCCAGCTGAAATAAAGCACTGACATATGCAACTGCTGACCCTCACCTTCATTAGAAACAACTTCCAATCAGAAAAGTTGCATAAAACAAGGGGACTGCACCTTGGTGAATTACAGGGCATGGCTCTTGAGAGAAATCACAGTGAACTCGAATCTCTCAAAGGAGTCAGAAAAGGAGGAGAAGCACAAATGGTTTCATGCTGCTTCCTAAGACTATATCACAAGTCTATTACGGAGTTTATTCTTAGGGCACATATTCTTCCATGGCACTTTATCTGGACCAGCAACAGTCTCCTTGGAATTAGTCACTTGGCAATATGAGGAATAGGAATGCAGCCTCCAGCTTATTTGCCTGTTACAGTGCCAAAGGGGGAAAAAAAGATGAATGAAATGTTAAAATAAATATGTGGTTGAATACACAGGATGTTCATCCAGCAGCAGATGCTTTTCCCATGCAAAGCATGATAGGAAGCACTGAAAGAAGGGAAAGAAGGGAAAAGGCTTTTATAGAGTTACTCACACCAGAAACAAGCAGAATTACCTCGTAATCCAGCTAATTCACAGTGCTGGTAAGGTTAATCTATTGCTTATTCAGTGTCTGTATTTCACATTTTGCGTAGTGGTCCTGGTGATCTTTGTGCTGCATGCTGTAAAAAACTACAAATAACAGCAAAAACACAAACAATCAAAAAACCCACCAAAAAAAAAAGGCCTTACAGCAGAGAAAAAGGTGCTACATTGGTTGTTTGAACAGGGGCAATATACCCGAGGATGAAGCACAGTGATGTGTTTTGTGACTGTTAGAAGTGTCTTCTGACAGATTCAGAAGAAAAAAGATAAATCAAAAAATCTATTTTCAAATTTACATTCTATCATACCTGATTTTAAGTTCAATACTACTGAAAATTTAAATAAATTAAAAACAAAAGATAAGAAAACAACTGAGGTGACCATTATGTCCCTGCAACCAAAATGTGCTGGAAACAAACCTTAGGGTTGAATTGGTTCTCCAGTATGTCCACCAGTCCTACAATAAAAACCAGAACATAAGTGCTAAAAAGTGAACACTTAAGCCTCCTTCTTAAACAACAGAATGATTTGACAGATACACCATGTCATTCATGTTTGCTTAAACCACCCACAGTGAAAGCTAAAATTAGCTTTAACTTCAGACTCTCCCTGAAATCTCCAGATGAAATAAATACAAGCTTCTTGCATCTGGTTAAAAATAGATGCTGCTTTCAACATGTTCATTAAAGCTAATTATTTGCATACGTGTTTAATCTTTATTTATCATGGAAATTTCAGGAATATAGATATAGATATATTTATATCTCTTTTTAGAACTTTTTTTTCCATTAAGAAATTATAAAACTTTAAACTTCATTTTGTCAAACTGTTACTGCAGGTCTCCAAGATTAACTAAAATATCTATACTCCTCTAAACATTTTTGAGACAAAGTGTTGAGAAGAGCAGCTTGAAGAAAGCACATACACATAGGCAAAATAAAAGTCAAAATAAATAGCTTCCAAATTTCTATAAATTATGTGAATGGGGTTTTTTTCCCCCACTTGCACATACTTTCCTGCTGTGACATCACAAAACACATCTTGAATTAGGGATACAAAAATACTCAGAAACTTCTAAATTTGAACATTACCTTATGCCCAATTCACAACAGAAAATTAAAGACATTTAGGTTTATACTTCCGAAACATGGGGCTTGGACTTGGCTCAGCATTCCTTTTTCAAGAAAAAATAAGGAATTATTTTAGAATTTTATTCCAATTTCACTAGAAGAAGGAGAACAGCATTTTGGGAGAGAGGGCTTTGACTTCAACCTATATGTTTCCTCTTTATGCATCTTACTGTATGCTACATCATCCCCAGGGTGTGCAGGTTTATAAACCCAAGTGCTAATTTATATTATTCCTTGCTGCATGCTTGGCTGTGCCTATCAGTCTATTAAGAAATTAATAGGGTCTCAGTATTTGTCGTTGCTAATTTTAAGCAGAAAGAAGGACATGCCAAGTCATAACACTGATGCATTTGAAAATATGTTAATTGTGTCTTTCTCATTATTTAGCCTACTTAACTACTTGCCAATACTACTTTACTAAATACAAGTTATGAGAGATTATTTCAATATTTCAAAAATGATGTCTGAATCCCTTTGAAATGCCAACTATTGAAAAATAGTTTTTATGAGGATTCCTGTAGAGAGATCACCAATCAGAGATAAAAGTTAATGTACAATTGTTACACACTACTGACTTCCTTTCAACCTCAAATACTAATGAAAATTAGATATCTGAACTCAGCAGAGTGGTAACCAGCTTTCAGTACCAGCAGTTCTCAGCTTGGGTGTAGAACAGCTGCCAACAGTTCAATCACGCTGTTGAGGCAAAATATCTGTGATAATTGTAAAATGGGAGCAAGCAAGGAAGTATATTTTTCTCCCCAGCACATCTGAGTGACACTTGCTAATGCTAGCTTAGACATGCCTGTGCAATGATGACTATATTTCCCTCAGACTGCGAAAGGTTGGTTTTACTGTGTATCAGTGTGTATAAGGAAGCATAACAAATATTAGTGGTGATTTAATGCATTGTTTTCTACTTTCTGTATGGAAGCCTGTAATCCTGGAGGGTCCTACTCCATTTTAGCTTTTGGGAGGATACCAGATGTGGGTTTTTTGGATGTGTAGGGAGCAATAGCTCTTTTACCATTTAGATGTCAAGTTTCCCATTCTGGTATTTCATTAATGGGCTGCAATATCTTATGGACTGCCTGAGATCTTATCTACACAAATTTTTTAAAATCTCCATCCCTTTCAAGAGATGAAGCAAGATGGCAGCCTTTCAAGCAATAAATCAGGAAATGTCTCCTTGACAGTGAATGTGAGCAAGAGAGACGCAAAGAGGAGTGTGGGGGGAAGAAGGAGGGAGAGGGCATGCATGTAAAAAAGCTGATAATTATCACCACTTGTATGCTCTTTAAAATAAGTGACAACCATTTTATGCCATACAACTCCTTTGTCTCTACTCCTTGCCACATTACTGTACCCCACTCTTCTCAGAGACTGGAAGAAATCACTTATCCAAGGCGTGAAGAAAAATTTCACTGCTTAGCACGGCAAACCACACTCATTTTGCATGTATTTATGTACATAAGACTCCAGATTACAAGCTGAAGAAGAAGAAAAAGAAGGAAAAAAGAAGAATCAACTGAGATTTAGATAGAAGAGGAGGATATGGGTTCAAAATATCAAGAGGGGAGGAATTGTGTTTATTCAAGTTGTTCTCAAAGTAAAACAATATCCCAGACCTAGAAATTGTCTGAGACTTAAGCATTTAAGCTCAGATATTCAAAGAAATCTTTGAATGATCTGGCACTCAAATCCTCCCAAGTTGCACATAAGATATTTGATGGTCTGCACATCTACTAAAATAAGCCTAAAGTTCAACATTGTATTTAGCAGAAAACAGAGGGAAGAAATGCACCTGTATAAATACTACATTCCATGCAAAGGTATGCATCTTCACAGCAGTGCTACGAAGGAAGAAAAAAATTCCTAAAAAGCAGAATTGACCATTCTACCCATGATCTTAGATTAGCAGCCATCCAAGCAGACTGAGTCAGTTTGATTTGAGGCCATGGCCTTACAGCTGCTGGACAGCAGAGTATTCAGGGGCATGACCAAGCCAAAACAGATAGTGCTAGTAACTTACATTTCAAAAGTCTGCAGCCTCTTTTTGTTGATTGCTAATTTTTACTTCCATGCCTTAGCATGGAAAAGAAAGTGTGATAGAGTTTCTTTTACAGATGAACTGTAATAGAGTGTAAGTTGTGTGTTTACTCCTGCTGACAAGAGCTGAACCATTCATACTCCATGTGGAATTCAAACAGGATTTTTGTCTGACTGTGCCGTGACATGGAGCATCCAACACTGGGTGAAGGATGAGGCTTGTATCAGATGCTGCAAGAAGGTCGCCCATGTTCCATGTCTTTGGAAACCTGTGCCTAGATTCCTTCACCACTGGAGACTTTCCTACATGAGTGGTCCTGCTGGACCTCTAAATCAACCTTAAATCCAGACCTAAAGCTAGCCCCAAGCTGTGTGTCAAACCAAACACACACTTAATGTTTTCAACCTATAAAAGATAAGCAAAAAAGAAAGTCACAGAACCACAAAATCACAGAATTCACTAGGTTGGAAAAGACCTTGGAGATCATCAAGTCCAACCTATGGACTTGATGATCTAAGTCCACCACCTTATCAACCAGACCATGGCACTGAATGCCACGTCCAGTCTTTTCTTAAACTCCTCCAGGGACGGCGACTCCACCACCTCCCTGGGCAGCCCCCTCCAATGCCCAATGACTCTTTCAGTAAAGAATTTTTTTCTAATGTCTAGCTTAAACTTCCCTGGGTGCAGTTTAAGACTCTGTCGTCTCATCTTGTCACTGGTTGCCCGAGAGAAGAGGCCAATCCCCACTCGACTACAACCTCCAACCTCCTTTCAGGCAGCTGTAGAGAGTGATAAGGTCTCCCCTGAGCCTCCTTTTTTCCAGGCTAAACAACCCCTGCTCCCTCAGCCGTTCCTCACAGGGCTTGTGTTCCAGACCCTTCACCAGCCTTGCTGCCCTTCCCTGGATGCGTTCGAGCATCTCAACGTCCTTCCTAAACTGAGTGGTACAGAACCGGGCACAGCACTCAAGATGCAGTCTAACCAGTTCTGAGTACAGGGAAAAGTGTTGTGAAAGGAGAGAAATTACCCATGTATGCCTTAGAAATACAAAAAAATGTTGCTAGAGTTTGACTCCACTTGACTCCCCTTCCATCCTTTAAACCAAAATATAGAGTGAACATTCTGAATTCAGAATGTCTCACTTGTTAGAACTTTTTTCAAGTGAAAAAGTGAAAGATTTGTGTCTTACTTCTTTGCGGCCAGGGCTTCATACTCTTGATTTTGGTAGGCCCTGGCTAAAGACATTTAGTGTTCTGGTTGGTACTAGTAAATTTTTAAGAAGCAGTAACATATTCTTGTACCAAAGAACAAGCTGTGGCCAGTAGCAGCAGTAACTTTATACTGGGTCCCCCACAACTGATTCAGCTGCAGACCAGGCCAGGTGTGATGCAGTCAACAGCACTGACCTGTGACATACAAAGTCATCATAACAGAACACTGCAGACCAAAGGAACATAATAAAGATATGAGTAAAATGAAACTTGAAGCAGAACCATTAAGGGATGGAAGGCAGAAGACAACACAGATTATACCTCATCTCTGTGCCACAAGTCCTATTAATACAAAGAAAGAAGTTATGACAAATCATCCCTTATCTATTTTCCTTGTGCACATTGGATGCCTAATATATTTGGTCACTGATCCACTGCAGTAATGAAGCAGTACAAGAATATACAGTCCTGACAGTGAATTCATCAGCAGGACTACATTGTGTGTCCTTCTCCAAACTTAAGAAATCTGTGTTATTTAAAAAATAATTTTAAGAAAAGTATATATTTGTGTTTCACAAAGTTTAAACATATGACGGGAAGCAATACATACATTTTAACTTCCATTCTTTGCTCTGCTATTGGTTTGCAGCGGCACTTTGGTCAAACATTCCATGAATTTTTATCTTTTTTGCCCATAGTTGAAATGAGTTTGTATAAAATAAACCAAGGTTTATGAGTACTAGTTCTTTGAACTTTCCGATCACTGGTTCAGTTCTGTTATCCCTTCCTCTCTATCTGATGCTATACATGTGCACCAGCAGCCAAGGAAGATGGTAGAGCCTTATCCCCACTCCCCACCTGTTCACCTCTTCAGGAGGCAGCAGGGAACAAAATGCTGCATCCAAAAAGGTGAGGGAACCATAGGGGAAGAAATTTATAAGAAGAGTTATGTTGGGTCTAAGCTGTAAGCACATTTCTAAAATGCTGTTTTTTCCACTCTTAACCCAGAAAGCAGGAAAGGACAAGAAACAGTCCTTTTCTAGTTCTGCAGTTACTGATGAGGATCATGTGTTATTTCACATGCACCACTTCATGGGAGGCAAAATGGTGTTCAGACTGCTTCTCATGAAAAGAAGGATATATATTATTGGAGAACAGTGAGTTAAAATGACCACTAAAACTATCTTAATATGGAAAGTGCCTTGTCATTAATAGGATAACACCTTCCATGTGTCCCTCTCCAGGGTGCACATCTCTCTTTGGACATCTTTTATTCTAGGGTTGGTGCAGCTTACTATTAACCATGTACATGGGGAATGGCAACAATTGCTTTCAGGTTTTACATTTATAAAGAATGCTGATCTCCTCTGATTATAGAATCTCTCTCCTAGTTAGATGCAAACTATCTGAGATATTACATAATCTCAGGTGTGGTCAAATGGGGAAAAACCGTAGCTGTGGAATATTTCCTTTCTTCCTCAGATGCTCTATTGTTGCATGGTTTTAGCCATACTAANCTCTTAGCGTGGCTTTTGGGTGCTGCTCCACCACCTGCATTAACAGCTAAGACTTACAATTGACAGATGCATAGAAATAATTAGAGGACAGGCAATATCTGTTCTATAGAGCACCTGCTTACTCTGATGTTGCTTGATTGGTACTGTTTGTGTTACTGTATCTGCAGGATGTCCTAGAGGGGATCAGGGTGCCACTGAGTGCAGTGGAATACACAAATAAAGTCTTCCACAAGCCACTCATCCAGAGACTGCCAGAAACAAAAAAAACTCCTTTCTTTTTCTAGTAGTCCTCCACTAGACAGAATGGAGCCCAAAGCCTTGGCAGCAGCTGCAGAGGCAGAGGACACAGATTGATGTGTGACTGCATGCACAACGCAGAAGGGCTTGGCTCTATTTACTGCAACTGACCGGGGAAGCAGGTCTCCTTCCTCCACTCCTTTAATTTGTTGTTGCTTTCTCACTCTGGAAGAAAGAGGTAAAAAACTAGTGGTTTTCCACTAAAAGAGGCACAGTATAGGAAGAGTTAAAATAAGAAAGCCTGAATGTTTAATCTGCCAGAAACATATGAGAAGAGCAATCAAATCTGGGATAAGTAGCTCTGAATGAGGTATGCCTGATTGCTTTAGACCATGCTGTTTGTCAGTCTTTTAAAATTCAAGTCATTACCAGATGCTGATCTGCTCTAATATTGTGATATTTTATCTGATTACACTTATGTGATTGTGCTATATCTGCTATTTGCCTTCCCATTTTTCCATGTATATTAAATGCAGGTGGTTTTATTATTCAGAGAGCTAGAAAGTGTTGACTGCTCTGAATATAAATAGGGATATTATATCATTACCTTGCTCTGAAAGCAGAGTCATTCAGTGTGTAAATCATGTGCAAGGTACCTAGTGGAGACACAATAAACCATAATGTCTTGAGAGAGAAAGCAATGAGAAAGGGATAAGGAGATAAAAATTTAAGTCATTGTTAAAGAAGGATAATCTTCATAATCCTATTCAGTTCTTTCAAACTACCATTTGATAATATAACCTTTATATTCAAAACTTTTTTTAAGTTCATTGAGTATCTCTTGGTGAAGTTATTGCCACATGGAACATTATCAATAATGAGACTGAATAAAAACAAGATCACCAACCAGCTAGGCATCTTAGCTTCTTTCAAAAAATGCAGAAGAAGCCCACACATTTCTGAAAATGCTCTGTGGACCCTTCTTCTAAAATCATCTCTTACTGTGGGTACACGGTTTTGGGATACCCTGGAAAAATATTCAGGAATCACTTACAGCATATCTGAAAAGCAGATCAGGGTAACAGGGCAATCCAGGAATCCCCGTTTCTTGCAAGCAAAATCCCTTGAAAATTTCACTGTGAAAAATTGACAGCATGATAAATCCCACTGTGAGGATGCTTAGAAAAGTTACTGGATCATAGACAGGCTGACACTTAGAGACACCTCTGAAGAAGAGCTAGCCTAGCTCCCTTGCTGAGCTAGAGCAGGTTGCTGAAGATAGTGCACACCTGCATTTTGGATATCCTCAGGGCTGGAGACTCCAAAATTACTCTGAGAAACCTGTCCCATTTCTCAAAATCCCACTCAGGAAAAAAAGGGTTTTCTTATGTTTAAATTAATATTTCTGTCTTTCAGTTTGTGCCCATTCCATCTTGTCCTGTCACTAGGCACATCTGAGGAGAGTCTGCCTACATCTTCTTTACCTCCCCATGAGGTATTCATACAACTTGATAAGGTCACCCCCAGCCTTCTCTTCTTCAGGCTGAACAGTCCCAGCTCTCTCAGCCTGTCTTCTTAGGAGAGGTGGTCCAGCCCTCGGATAATCTTTATGATGCTTCTCTGGACTTGTTCCAGTGTGTGTCCATGCCTCTCTCAGAGGGGAACCCAGGACCAGGCACTCCATGTGTGGTCATCTCTAGATGTTACTCCTCTTCTTTGGCTGTTTTAGCCGAACCTCTTGTAATCTTGCTCAACCTCCAACAGCTGTGACAGACAGATCAACGTAAATGCAAAACAAACAATTAAAAAAATAAAGGAGTTAATGCCTCCCCGTCCCTGCCCCCATTAGTTCTGCTTGCAACCTTCAGAATGACAGCAGGGCTGTCAAGTCCCCCAAACAGGTTACAGCACAAAACAACTCCACCACCCCTGTGTTTACAGGAATGATTTCGGAGAGTGTGACTAGGAGTCCAGAGAGACATAGAGTTGGCCAAGAGAGCAGTGACTCTAAGTAAAGCAGGATAAACTTACGTAGATGCTGGTGGGGCAGAGTGTACAGAAGGCAGACAGCGGAAGGCTCTACAATTAATGTACGTCAGACATCAACTTTTCTGAAAAATAAGAATGAAAAAAAAAAAGAAAATATAAGGTGGGGAAGGGGCAGCCAGTGCAAAACAAAAGCTGTGGATAAACAGTTCAGAGACACAGAAGCTCAAGAAGAAAAACTAGCAAATAAAGAAAAACAAACATAGGAAAGAGAGCCATAACTATTAAAGGTTGGTTTAAGCTTGCAGGGTAAAGCATAACTGCAACAAAAGAAAAGCAAGCACTAGTGTAAGGTGACAGACTTTGAAGTAAAGGTGGCTTGAAATCCAAACTGAGGAAAGCAGAAATGCTCTCCACTCTGTAAAACACACTTTCAGAAAGCAGAAACCAAGAAAACTTTGAAAAAAAAAAGCCACCAGACAGACATAGTCCTCCAAATAGTGGCAAGAGTCAGACAGACAAACCACTGGCTCAAATACCTCTCTCATGAATCTTCGCTGATTTTATCTGCCTGGGTAATTTTCAGTAACAGCCTATTGACATTGATATACAAGTCTGGGCACTAAAGGAAATACCTGCCTAGCTTGCAGAAAAATGTGGGATTTTACCACAAACATCATAAAATGTTATGTTGAAAAAGCCTCTGCTACTGCAGCCATGTGGCACAGGGAAATCCTTGTTTTGAGTTCGTATTTCCAAAGTAAGATTTTAGTCCCATCTGAGAAGAAAAGATTAAAGACATCAGCCCAAGGTTAAAAGTACAGAAAACCAATAAAAAGTACTTCATGTTTAAACACCTATATTTTTAAACATTTTACAGAATGCAATTTTCAGGATTTTTGAAATCTTGATTCATCATGCTTGAGCTCAGTTTCACTTCTTTCTCAAATTGCCTGCACAGAACAGCTAACAGGTTCCACACTGCTTTTCCCTGATAAAAAGCTGTCTTGCTAATCACCGTCTCATACACAAAAATCTGACCAATGAGGAAAAAAACTGAGGACAAAAATATGAAAAATATTAAAAACTTCAAGAACTAATGGTTGAAATGCAGTGTCAGTTCACAGTATAGAGGTTTCTGTAGGCAAAATACTTGCTGAACTGAACTAGGGCATTTTTAGAACTTTTTATTTTCTTCTATTAGCAATTCTTCAGAGGAGGAGCACTGGTTTTACTCAGCTTTCAGAAAGCAACTGCTTGCGCTGGCACAGAGGTTCATTCCCATGTCTGCTTGGTTGTAGCACCAGACCAAGGATTTAAAGATGAAATACAACCAAACTGAACAGTTTCTTCCTGTTATTTGACTTTAAGATTGGGAAATAAAGGGAACACAGGACTAGATGAACTGTATTTGGATGCTGATACAGCATTTTTGTGCTTTCAGGTTTCAACATTTTTAAGGAAACTTACCTCAAAACTCACTCAAATTTGTCTGGATAAAAGACAAACTTTTACAGGATCCAAATGGCAGAGTTAAGAGTGAAAGGCAGTGGTGTAAATTTTCAAAGGCACCCAGATGCTTATGGAAAAGGAACTCTGTCAGTCTTAGTTCTATTTAAAGTCTTTCTTATATAGAATTTTAGAGTAAATAAATATTACATTTGCAAAATCTGCAAATTATACTAAATGTAGAGGACCTGTAAACACCAGTTAAGCCAGAATGAGGTCAGATCTTTCGTAGGAGATTAGAAAGACAGATCGATAAAGTTTACTACAAAGCTCCTTATATTTAGTTCTCCTGGGTGGTGCACTCAAGGTTAGAGGCTTTCCTGAGGTGCAAATGTGCCCCCACAAAGACCTAAGAAAGCATAACAGTTAATGTAATCCTTGGTGGACTGATATCAGACTTATTGGTCAGAAGGACACATTCGAAACCTCTGAGTTTCAGATCCCACCCTTGACAATTTCTCCTCTTGGTATAAAAGAAGATAGGAAGAGGAAGCTGGACATTTCTCAAATGACTGTGACAGGCACAGAAGATTTGTGGATTCTTATTCACATTTATATGCAATAATTTGCCTTCCCCTAGAGAAAAGTCAACTCATTTGAGAAAATTATATCAGAAGCAAAACAGCTTGTACAGTTTCTTGTCTTTCTCTAGCATTTGTTTATATGCTAATTCCTGTAATATCTCTGCTAAAAATAGAACTTTGTTTTGATTGTTAAGGTGCAAGGAGCGTCACTACAAACAGAGCCTGCAAAGTTGTTCAGTTCATCCTGGCACCATACCAAAAAGCCCCTCAGGCAGTGTTGCAAGGCCTGGATGAGCTCTCCATCAAATGATGCACACGTTTCCCAGCTACACATTGTGAATTCTCTAAGTTCTGCATTCCACTGCTGTGGCCAGGAGTGACTCTAGGCTGCACAGTATCCATTTTTGTTTGATGAGAAAACTCAGTCAGTTCCTTCAAGAGACCTGTTCAGAGACTGTGTGAATTTTACAAAGACTTAACCTCGTTAACCCATGTCCAGGAGAGTCATTTTCCAAAGGCCTCAGTGACCTCTGAGTAGTGACAAAAGTGGCTTTTATCACTCAGGTCAACCTAGCAAGAAATTGCTTCCAGAACTTTATCCACAATTTAGCACCTTGATATGTTACGGAAATGGTACATGCAGGAAAAGGACTAACAATTCCTCTGTTAAAAATTGTCATTGAGAAAAACAGATGGAGGTACAGTTCCATGATGCACACGTGTACTAGAATCACAGAATCATAGAGTATGCTGAGTTGGGAAGGATCCATCAGAATCATCAAGTCCAGCTCATGCTTCTGCACAGGACATCCCTAAGAGTCACACCATGTGCCTCAGAGCATTGTCCAAATGCTTCTCAAGCTTTGTCAGCCCTGGTGCTCTGACCACTTCCCTGGGTAGCCTGTTCCAGTGCCCAACCACCTTCCAGGTGAAGAACCTTTTCCTAATACCCAACCTAAACCTCCCCTGACACAACTTCAGGCCATTGCCTCGGGTCCTGTCACTGTCACCACAGAGATCAGTGCCTGCCCCTCCTCTTCCTCTAACAAGGAAGTTGTAACTTCAATGAGGCCTCCCCTCAGTCTCCTCTTCTCCAGGCTGAACAGACCAAGTGACCTCAGCCACTCCTCATACAGCTTCATTTCAAGGCCCTTCACCATCTTTGTTGCTTCTTCTCTAGACACTCTCTAACAGCTCAGTGTCTTTTTTGTATTGTGGCACCCAAACCTGCTCCCAGCACTCGAGGTGAGGCTGCCCCAGTGCAGAGCAGATTGGGACAATCCCCTCCCTTGCCCTGCTGGCAATGCTGTGCCTGATGCACCCCAGGACACGGGTGGCCCTCCTGGCTGCCAGGGCACTGCTGACTCACGTTCAACTTGCCATTGACTAGGTCTCTTTCCACGAAGCTGCTCTTCAGCTTCTCATTCCCCAGTCTATACACACTACCAGAGTTGCCCCATGCCAGGTGTGGAATCTGGCACTTGCCCTTGTTAAATTTCAGAGCTTTGCAGATGTTAAGACATTGTGCCACAGACTTTTGTTCCAGAGGAAATGTCAGTTTAAGGAGTACTTGTCCCAGATGCTGGGGTGTTATTCCCTGTGCTGTCCCATAGTTACAGTGACACAACTGTTCAGGAAAGAATTTCCTTGTAATATCTAATCAATCTATCTAATTCAAACCTACTCTCAGCTTGAAGCCATTGCCTCTTGTCCTATTTCTACAGTTCCTGATGAAGATTCCCTCTCTGGCTTCCTTGTAGGCTACCTTAGGATACTGGAAGGTTGCTATGAGGTCTCCAAGCAACCTTCTCTTCTCCAGGCTCAACAGTGTCAACTTCCTCAACCTGTCTTCACAGAAGAGGTGTTCTACTCATGTTTTAATGTTTCATTAGCTCCTAAAAATTATGAATGAATTTGTGTGACACAAAATTATTTTTTTACTAAAGAAATACATCCTGTTCTGCTCACATCCTCCCATCAAAATACATAAGCCAACCTAATTCCTGCCCTTACTTAGAATTTTTCCATTTACAAATGGAGAAATTAAAATGTCCACCAAATCCTTTGCAATGTCTTGTCTATTATTCCCTCCAACCCCACTACTACAGCTATAGAGAGACTCATTTGAGCAGCTACTAAAAAAACCAATTTGTTTGATTCTCCCTGACCCTCTTGGCAAAAGGCAGGGATTCAGAAGAGAATCCTGTTTCCTAAAGAGTGTTTAGTTCAGGCGTATTCACCAAATGAGTCCACTCAGCTTTCACAAACTATGGCAGTGGGTTTTCATGGAATGAAAACCTTTATTTGAGGAAAACATCGGCAGCCACTAAATTCATCAATACTGGCCATGAGTTGTTTCTGAGTTTTCTTTCAAGAATTGTTGTGCAGTGAACTTATCCATCCAGTGTCCCATATTGTTCTCCAGTTATTCCCTTCACAAGGGCAACCTTTGTTACCTCCATCTGCTGGTAAAAGGAGAGGCTTCTTTATGTTCATACGAACATATGTGCTGAGCATATACGAACACATGGGAACCAATAGTAGGGTGCTTTTATTCCTCTTTAGCCGCATGGAAACAGGCTTTTATAGCTGTTAAAACCTTCACAAACCAACACTTTTGCTGCATTTCTGAGCCACAAAAAAAATCGCAGACCTGAAATAACAGTATGCCTAAATCTGACAAAAGAAGTTACCCCTCAATTGAATTTTGCAGTATGACTAGCATACAAATTCAGGCAGTCTAATAAAGTATTAGACTTTAAATCAGACTTAAACAGAAATCTGTTCCTGACTCTTTGCAGATGGCCCCTGAAATTCATGTCTAAATACGACAGCAGTGTATTCATTAGTGGTGTCAGCAAAATAAATATTTTCAGTAACAAAAATACATTAAATGTAAAGGAAATATTGAGTCAGAGCATCATACTGTACAAAGAAGCACAGCACTGCTCAGGAAATTCTTTTATTTTTATATAATAATCTATAAATGCAAGTAATACATACAGTATGGAGAATGATAGGCTAGTCATTTGGAAATAATTGGTCTTATGTAGAAGAAGAGGACATGCTACAGCAGGGGACGTACAACAAAGACTCTAATGAGGAGCATGCAGTTCTTCAGATAAAAAGGGTGCCAAGCTACTATAAACACGCTCCCTCAGTTTTTAATTCTTAACTAGTAGTAATGTAGACCCTTTAATATTTTTTAATGTTATTCACTACTTAGGCACTTAGTGATCTGCTTTCTTGCTGCTTGAAACTTTGCACCATATGGGTACTGAAACATGTTTTGAACACCGTAAAGTAAAATATGTACTGCAGAAAAACTTTCTGTACTTAATTTTGAGAAAAACCCTATTGTCCTAAGAATTTATGAAAGTATGTTTTTCTAAAGGTAAATGCATATTGGAATCTTTCAGTTCTGTATTAAGGACAATATTATATTAAAAACACCAAGAAATCATATGACCAGCTTCTTCAGAATTTATAACTTAGGTTCCAACCAGTTCTCTGTAAAAAACAATATATCCTCCTTCTTTCTTTCTGTAATCTGTATTAAGCATCTGTTCAATACCTTTTTCCCTATGGACTATATAATATGTTAACAACCTCTAGCTGCTGCCAATAAAAGAGTTGTTGGCTATGAACAACAAAAATCCTTTCTTTTCTCATTAGCTGAGGGAGAGATAGGGCTCATTAAAACTAGACTGTTCTTCTCAAACAGAGAAGGAAGAGAAAAATGATATGAAAGGGAGAGGGTCAGGAAGAATGTCTGGCAGGTAAGGATGCTATTTCTAATTGTTTCCTCCATATAAGCCTCAGGATTACCTCAAGAACTGGCTGTATTTTAAAGATACAAGAAAAATTTCTAGTTATCTGGGAAAGCATATAGGGTGGTCCAAGAGATCAAAACATTGCTAGCAAAAACCTTCAAGGGGAGACTGAGCCATAACCTAAAACCAGAGAGACAGGAGTAAGGAGGCACAAGAAACAGGTGCAGGGGAAGTGAAAAGAGAACATGACTGCAGAGGCAACATCTCTGTGGAGGTGCATGAGTTCTTTTACTGCGAAAACCCCATTTGTATTTACTGTAAATGCACAACACCTCTAATCTCAGAGGCAAGTCTGCAAGGCCAAAATTAATGTGCCAAAACAAGAAGTTTTATAGATTATCAGTTTACCCATAAGAAAGTGTCAGTTTTCTCTCATAGGTATGAAAGAGGTAGTTCTGCCACCACCAAAGAGTAGACTGAGAGCAGAGCAAGACATCATGAAGACACAGTGAAAAGGATGCCTGATGCCCATTTTATTGGGAAAATAAAGAATAAGGTGGGAACCTCAAGCCTAACACAGAACAGCAGCTAAAAAAGGATATTCACTCCAATAGTCAGCATGATGTTTGAGTAGCTTTGTGAACTGCATTTCAAATTTCTATGCCTTAGCTGACCAGCTCAGTAAAGGAGATCTTAGGATTGCCCTGCTCCACAGTGCAGTTCATTCAAATTCTCATTCATTCTAAATGGAGAGCTTGAAATCAGGAACAGTGAGGAGTTTTCACCGTGGGCATACAAAAACAAAACCAAAGGACTGACAAAATGTGCTGCAGATCCCACATCCAGGGTAGGTGCAGTTCATAAGGTGGGACACTGTTGCAGGAGGACATGCCTGAGTGATAAAAACAAGAAATTATCAAGGAGTGGAGAACGGAGATGTACTCTAGCTGTCACGTGTGCTAACGGTAATAAAATAACCTTTCTACTTCTCAAGTCCATCTCAGAGACCAGGATAAGCAGAAAGGGTTCACCAGGCCCCCAAGAACTTGGGGCAGAAGCGCTGTTCAGCTGTGTTCAAGTCAGGCAGAGCCCCAGCAGCCATGCCAGTGGGGCTTGGGACAGGCCTGAGGTTAAAGTCCTGTGTCCTGCTGGGCACAAAGCTGAGCAAGGACAGAGAACCTGGAGATAAGGGAAAGACTTTTCTCCATAGGAGAAGCCACAGCTGGGCTGTGCCGTTCAGGAGGTGGTGCTGTCTCCCTCCTCGCAGGATTTCCAGCCCCCATGGGATAATGCCCTGAGACCTGGTCTGACTCCGTGGCTGAGCTGGGGGGAGGGGGTTGGAGTGGAACCTCATGAGGTCCCTGCTGGCCCTAAGTGTCTCATACCGATTCAATGTTCTCAGTTCAAGGAGGACATCAGAATGCTGGAGAGGATTCCTGGAAGACCTAATTAAGGATGAATTAAGTAACTGGAAAAGGTGCGGTGCAGTCCAGAGGAAGATTTTAAGGATCTCAATCTTTTTACCTTAATAGAAGCAGGTTGGTGGATGCATTGATCACTGTTCTTAAGCATGACTTAGGAAGCACAAACCCGGTAACAGAGGGCTCTTCAGTCTGCCAGAAGTTATAACAGGATCCAATGACTGAGACAAAAAAATGCTACAGAAAAAAAATCATGGACATTTATTAAAATTAATATAATTAAGTCAGGATTTGTGAAAATCTCCTGGTCTCAACAGAAGGTAAGTAGGCTCAGTTAGAGTTGGTATTTGAGCCTTTTATTCTGAGAACCTTAAGCCCTGAATAACTTTTTTTTAAAATAATCAACATGGGTTAGAGGTTTTTTCCTAACCAAAAAAATTAGAAAATACATGTATCAAACATTGGGTAAGAAGAGGCAAAAATAAAGTCTAGGAAGAGAGCTTATGGAGGGAAAGAAACCTAAAGTCCAAAAGAAACAAAGGTATGGAATTGCACAGGTGACAACTATAAGCTGGCATTATACAAAAGATTGAAAAAAGAGATGCTTGCACTCAGTTCATTCCGGCTTTGCTGTAACAGCTCTGTAGAGTTATCAAAAACTCACATGACCAGCAAATCAGGCATTATGTCCATAACTCTGCAGCACACATGGAGAAGGAAGATTATGTGGGGCAGGAACCACCCTTCTGTGTCAAGAAGATGGTGCGCCACTTGTATTGCTGTTGGGCAGCACCATTAGGAGTTGTTGTTAACGCATAATAACAGCATGACCAATGCTGATGCACAGGCAGAACAGTTCTTTATTTGTTCTGGACTTGAACCAATGCTGTGTAGGGTAGAACTGTGCCTTACAGTTCCATAACAACTGGATGTAAAGGTGAATCAGAAGGTTAGATAAATGTCAGAGACAAATAACAGCCTGTACATGGTTAATATTTATTTCTAAGTACAAACACAACAGAAAAGAGAAATAATTAGCTGAAAATGCAGTAAGAATTCTTGTAGGCATAAAACACAGGTGTTTGAGAGAAATGTCATAAGTAATGAGTAATTTCAATATTGTTTGCAGGTCTGGTGCTGAGCTAAAAGCAGAAGCTACAGTCAGCACCTGTCCTAATACCATAGTGACATTAGGAATATATTATAAAGAGTTTTCAATTTGATCAGATTCGCTCTTCTTTAAAGGACATAGAAAATAACTAGCAAACATTTCTCTTTGTATTACAGCCAATGTTGGCTGTTGATTTAGTTAGGGGTGTTGGTGTGGTGAGTGAAGACTTTTGACAAAGGAAAATGTAGAACTGATTAAAAAAATTAGAATAGGTGTGGTTTCTTGTGTGAAAAAGTTTGAGGATGTCTTTTGGGATTTGAAATCGCCTTTCATAATGCTTAAGCAGCCAAGTGGCAAGATTAATTTTATCTAAAATCTCTACTACATTTGAAGTCCCTCCTTTTCACTAACATTTTGTTTCCTAAGTGTTGCATGGCATGCAGTACCATGTCAGTCGTGTGCCTTGCCACGTAGATGGTCAGGGTAAGGTTTCTAAGAAAGAGCCATGCAACAAGGAGCCTGCCGTATGAACAACTCGTGAACTGCCATCTCCTCTATAAGCATATGCTCCCAACCACCCCAGTTATCTTTGATGAAATGGGTTTCGAATCAGCTGGGTTCTTTGACATCAAAAACCTGAAAGGAATCAAATTTTAAAAATTTCAGAGGACAAGCACGATGAATGCAGTAACTGACAAATGTGTCTGAATTATAAGTTCAAGTTACAGTAGCCCATAATTTGCCTTTTGCAGCATCCCTCCAAGGCTACTCTATCACACTGCTGTTGGACTATGTGATGGAAAGGTCAGAAAAGCTTTTGGTTGGAAAAGACCTCTGAGACCATGTAGTCCGACTTTTGACTGATTACCACCTTGTCACCCAGACACCATGGCCCAATCATTTTTTTATCACCTCCAGGGATAGTGACTCCACCACCTCCCTGGGCAGCCCATTCCAATATTTAACAACCCTCTCTGTGAAAAAATTCCTCCTGGTGTCCAGAATTCCTTCTGATATCCTGATGTCCAGATTCAATACCAACTATCTTTTTTCTGCAAAAGTACAAGAACCTTGCCTATCATCAGCAATGTTTCTTCCAGAAAAGTGCACTGAATCACCGCAAAATGCTTTCTTGATAACTAATTCTGTAGATTTTATTTGCAAGTCAATGAGGAGTCCAAGTTTTGTTTAATTGCTGCATTTTTATTTATATTAATTCAATGCATTTAAAAGGCTGCTGTGGTTCGAATTAAAAGGAGGTTGTTACACTATTGAACATTTCTCCTTTAGGCTGACAAAAAGAATCTGTCACTTAATCTGACGGCAATGAAAGACAGTGAATGAATCACTGCTTGAGGAAACCAATTTATTTAGTCACTATGTCACTGTTATTTATTACTTATCAGCACATGCTGTTAGTTCAATTAAATACAAAAACCTGAAGTTCTCTTCCAGCTTTCTCCCCTTCTCAATTTTTAAAAACAAACAACAAATAAGAAAAGAATGACACGAATCTGCAGTGCTAAGGCCGAACCCTTTAGGTTTACTGTGCTTCTCTTGTTTTAATTAAGCTTTGTTTATTAAACTTCTGCAGCTAAAGTATGAGGATTATTAATCTTATTCAGTAGCTAAATATATTAGTAGAGAGAGAACAAAAAGAAGAAATTAATAGTAAGACAAAGTGTTGATTGCAACATTTTACCAATAAAAATACAGGTAGCTGCAAAGAGCAAATATTTTCTCCCATCTGCTTACAAAGGAGTAAGAAATGAAAATTCCTAATTTTTGTATATGTCCGTGTATGTCATTTAGAACATTAGTAGTAAATGTATCTGCCATTTCACAATATAATCACAGATGTATAAAACCAACCATAATCAGTTCAGTACAACTTTTCCTCCTGCTTTTTGTTTCCTACATGTTCTTTGTTTAAGACATGATGAGAGCAGATAACAGAATTTTTGTTCCTCATGAGAGAATTCTCTGTTCTTTGCTTAATGTTACAATTAACATGGGAAGCCTTTTTTATAAATAGTATAAATATAAAAGGTAAGATAAATAATATAAATATGAAATCTACTGGTCTGAGGACAAATTGGCATTTGGAGATCTGCTTAGTAAGTACCAATGCTTAAGTAACAATAAATTAAAGTTACTCCACCCAAAACCTAAAACTATGATTTTAGAAGATTAAAGAGATAGTCTGAATCGCAATTCCAACTAGGGTTACACATCAGCTGTGTCAAACACTACCTACTGATTCCCAGCCCTGATTCCAGTTTGCAAAGATAAGCATGTACTATATTCCAACAGTTTTAGGGGCTGCCGTTCATCACTGGCCCTCACTTCAGGTAATTTCATTCCTTTTGGACAGTTGATATTTAGTGAAAAATTCTGGCAGCACTACCTTTCTTCTGCAGCAAGTGGTGGTAAAATAATGGGCCCAGAGGCTCTCTGTTCTTACCTCTCTTTTTTTGTTTGGTTTCCCAATACAAATTTTAGCATTAATTTAGATGGCAGTGAAGTAATATATATTTTTTTTAAATGGTCCACTGAAAAGTGTTTCAGGCATTCACATTTTGATATGCCATTCTTTTCACGAGACAACAAAAATCTTAGTTAACTTCATTCTCAGTTCTTAGACAGCCAATGTTTTTACTAAAACATCCCAAATTAGAAAAAGTGCAGGATTCACCAGGCTGCCTCCTACCCAGCAAAACAGGTGGAGATGCCTGCAGAGCCTCATTATTTATGCTAAGAACACAAGATTCACCAACCAGAGATTTAGTAAAACCATCATCTACCAATTCCTGTACCAGTTTATTTCACCAAAGGAGAGTAATTTACTTATGACAAATATCGCTATACCAAGACATGTATGGAGGCATTCTCCATGAACAATGAGAACACAGAAATTTTCTCAATGTTCTCTCCTGCAAAGCAGATATTACTTTTGTATTTTTGAAAAGAATATGGAGATTAGTTAGTGACACAAGTGAGGAAATTCCAGTATTATGTGATCTAATGCTAATATTTGTTAAGAAGAGACATATTTGAATGGTCTAAATTCTACCTAATCGTGATACCTAACTCTTTCTAATAGGGGTTCTTAGCTCTTCAGAGGTATCCAAACAATGCAAAAAAAGTAAAGCTCAGTAATTTAAAGCAAATTTATATTGCCTAAATAGGGTTCCACTATAGCAAATGCTGCCTATTTTAACTTCCTTAGAACAGTATCAATAGCTCTTCTGCCTTTCAGTACAAAGATAAATTCCATAAGAAACCTGTTTCTTTAAAATACCCTTTGTTTACACATTTTAAAGAAGGTAATATATTAATAGAATTTTTTAGATCCACTAAGTGTTTAAAAGGTTGAGTAGAAACTGAGGATAGAAAATATATTAGCTGCCTTTACAGTGGCAGGAGTTGCCTTCAGTTAATCTTCCAATACTGCATCCACTCGAGGTCCAGTATACCTCTATATCAATGCCCTGATGAGGCCTGGAAAGCAAGCTGGAGAAGATATCAAAAAATGCATCTCAATTTTGCTTGGGATATAGAGCAAACAGCTTCCTAAAATGATAGTTTAAGGAGTGCCGTATTTGTAGCAAAGCAATCCTACATCCTGTAGTGATATAGCAAATGGTGCAGTCAAAGAAACAGGAAGCTAAAGCAGAAACACTGAGATACGCAGTGTAACTGGGATATGCTCTGTATAGAAAATGCCCCTTTATGAAGAAAAAAATGCTACAGTTGCTAAATCTCGATGAAGAGCAACCTACCTGTCCCCAGTTCCAACAAACTGGGTTATTGCATCCTAGGTCTGAAGAGCCACACTACGACTGAAGCAACCAGGTCTCAGCCTTTCCACTCGTCTCATGATGAGAGCATCACTTCATCCTTCAACTTTTCAACTTTTTTTCAAAGTACACAGATAATAAAGTTTCTTTGTTCCTACCCTATATTTCCCTAAATTGCAAGTCATTCCCCTTTACTATTCTGCTTCCATTCACTTTATTGTGTAGGGAAAAGTACTGCTTACAAGTTGTTTATAGTTTGGGCTCTGCTTTTAGTACATTACTCTCTGAAACAGACATTATTAAAGCAACACAGCCCCCTAGTGTGGATGTAATCCAAAAGTTTAATTCACATACATTTATGAGGCAGTAACTTTCACCAGACTGCATATTTCACCAGTAGCAATTACACAGACTTCAACAAAAAACCTCTAACCAAACAACAACAATGAAAAACCCAAAACCACACACAGAAAATCTGCACCAGCCAATAATCAAGAATGTAGATTAAATAAAAATTTAATAGCTAAAATAGTTTACATTTGGAGCAGTTCAGCTAACATTTTTGAGTGAAGATTTACATGCTCTCAAAAAGATGGAATTAAATCATGGACCTTAATTCTGATGCCTCATATCTTAAGGACTGGAGTAACATAGGGTATCACTTATGTAATATAATCCAGCACCATCTTCAGCAGTTAGATTTTCACTACTCATTCTGTTGTGCCAACACAGCAAATTCAATCAGAATGGTGCCCCAGGTTAGAAGCAGATGGGCAGGATTCCCTGCATGAATCAGTTTCCTGATGTGGTTCTGTACATACCCACATAAACACTAGCTGCACAACAGCAGGGAGGAGACCAGGAGGCAGCCTGGGAATAAGCAACCTAACCAAAATGTATGCATAGTTCCTCACCAGCATTCATATTCAGCTTAAATGTCTTTCCCAGAACTCTTGTTTCTGCTTGCCTTTAAGGCTAGTGTCAACATGCTTAGACTAAACACACTTTTCTAGCCATGTCTCATGTCCTGTGCTCCTCTGGTGACCTTAGAAGACTTTACCTGCATCTGCTCCACTCCCAGTAGATATACCTTCAATACAGTCGTGCAGAAGTGAAGTAAAGCTGAGAATTCTTAAGTAAAGTAAGATTGACCGGAGTCTGGAAACACAAGATGGGATGCAAGACTTTAGATTAGACAATTCATGGTGTAACATTTTCATCTAGAACAACTTTGCAGAAACATTAGGTACAAAAGACAAAAATTCAGTTTTGAGACTGACAATAATCAGTGATCCCATGGACAAAAAGTTACATTTTCGCACTGTTTAAGAAAATGATGATGTAGTAAATGAACAAATGAGCATGTTCCATCCTCCGATTATTTTGGGTTTGGGGTTTCTTTTCATGTTATTATCGTGTTGTATAATGCAATAAACTTGTAATACTTAGATTTAAATTTCTGCAATCTTTCCCTACCTGACTACAGAGTCAGGTTGATTAAATGGTACGTGGCTAACCCTTCCTAAAAGCAGCAGATTTTTCTCCACCTTTTATGTATTCCGTTTACATATTTCAATATTAATGCTAAAAAAGGCCCATGAAACATGAGATTTCATCCCCTCCCCCACAAAATCATGTATTTTAACATCTATATTTGGCCACAAATAAGGTGAACAAACTTTTTTCTTCTCTACGTATGATGCAGACTGACTTAGCAATAAACACAAAAGTTTATATTACTGGGACTAAATTGCAGAACTTTATAATCATTTTTTAATTTGGTGCCTACGATCCTAAAGTTATGCTCTTCTTATGTTTCTGGATCAATTAATCATCTCATCTCCCTTCCTGACTAAAGGGCTTATTTCACAATTAATGTTCAATTATCTTCTGCGAAAAGGGCATATTTACCAGTGTCAGTGATCTCATAAAGCTAAATCAGTGCTTATAATTTTACGATAGGCACTTAAAATGCCACATAACTGCTTTTGTAAGCTAATATTTTAAAAAATAATAGTAATAACCAAGCAACCATTTACAATCTTTAAAGCTCTGACATTGTATGGGATCAGCTGGTGAAAAAACATTTTGTCCCACTACAAGGTTCCCCTGAAGTGGCTGCTGTTTTTGAAACTGTGCTCCTTTAAATACAGACAAGGCTGCAGCGAAGTGCTATCCAGCTGACTCCTTTGGCAAGGCTCACAATGCAGTGCTGAACTGCTGGTGTTTCATGTGGCATTTCAACAGTATCCAGTTAGAACAGCAGCATCTTATATTGCCTACACAGATTATCTGACTCCCTATTTTTTCAAAGACACTTAGAAACAACCTGTAGTTATCAGTTATCAAAATTTCATTTACTACAATTAACAATTACAGTAATTTCAAACAGCAAAGAACATATTTTATAACATAGTTTAAAAAAAAAGTTATGGCACCAAGTCTCTTCGGCAAAATACTTTTGAGACAAATACTATATTGAAAAGAGTATTACAAGAGGAACTAATTCTTTTCTGAGGAAATACTTGTGATTTGCCTCTTAAAACTGGTGTCTTGAAGTCTATTTATTATTCTCTATAAAATTACCACAACAGCAAAGCCGTCAAACAGAGATAAATACTTTTGGTGCTCTGTGGAGTCATACCTTTTTATTTATCTAGTACACATACAATCACCCCTCCTCCTCCTCAAAAAAGCACTGTGCACTATCTAGGAGGACAGCCAAAATTCATTAGAAAATATTTTTGTTGCAGTCCAAAATATAATCAAGATCTTTTTCATGCTGACCAACACTCAGTGTATAACATTTGTTTCCTGACAAAATGGTTGATCAAAACCCAGTAACGCTACTTTAACATTCCATAAATAATTCAATATATTTTACATACAAATTGCCTCTTCTTCCAAATGAAATAATAAATTTATTTTTCAAGGAAAAATCACAGACATATTCAAAACTGAAAAACAAAACAGCTGTATAATGAATATTTTAAATACACTAGATTTTTTTCTCTTCAGTGATACAAATCAATGCAAGAACATATGTAGCTGATGTTTTTAACCTAAGCAGCAACAGTACAATATCCTAAAAATGAATTAGCACTTGTGTAATCAATCACATTAAGTATCTCATATGATTTTTTTTATTTTATTTTTGTAAACAGCTTAATTGAATTTTCTTGGAATACTTCTCATCTTTTAATTTCAAATTTAATTAGGCTGTAATTACAAATCTTCTGTCATATGCATAGTAAACCTGTTTCATCTCTGTCACACTACATGCTAAAGTTAGCATTTGCAACTTCTTGATACAGAGCTTATAATAACCTTTAACAGTTCAACATGCCACAAAACGAACTTTTAGGGGTGATCTCGGAAAACAGTAGCAAAATAATAAATGCCATACACCTCCAGAAAGTAGCCAGTAGAAGGCAACTACATTCTAGTTTATCATTACTTCCAGCAGTACTTTTGTGCTGCCAAACAACTGATACGTGTTGTTTTGTGATGTCACTGAATAAACTTCGCACATGTGGCTTCTTCTGGTGACACAGGAAACGCCCTTGCAAGCAAGCTTCTGCACTTCCACAGCCGGCA
Organism: Cnemophilus loriae; assembly: GCA_013397755.1. Lineage (NCBI taxonomy): Eukaryota > Metazoa > Chordata > Aves > Passeriformes > Corvidae > Cnemophilus > Cnemophilus loriae. The sequence goes on along the minus strand of VZTF01005725.1, from coordinate 124,673 downwards.
AGGTGAGGTATTCCGTGCCTTCAGGATCTAAGTACAGCAGCACTACAATGTATCTTTGAAATCTAACACAGCTCCACCAGCCTATGACTTTGTGAAAGAGAAGACAGCACATCTAAGTTTTTCCAGCTGTCTTTCTCTGATTACTTCTTTAGTTTCTCTGGACTCAAATAAAAGACAAGTTCACCAAACAACTAAATGAAATTGACCAAAGACAATACACACAGATTTTGAGACAGTAAAGCTACCTTTTGAATTGTGTGTATATAGTCTAACTTACACCCTCCATTTGCTAAAAAATAATAGAAAAAAATGTTGATGCTGTGGATAACACTACAGTCAGCTACACTTTACCCAGATCACTGACATCACTTAGTGAATGCACACTGTAATTTTCTCAGCTGTATTTAATGAAGGTTTTAGTTTATTATCAAATTTACACTGCACCAACATTTTACAATACTGTTGATTCTAGAGGAAATCAATCATACTTAAGAAATATACAATAAGCTTGCTACAGAAAAGGGTTTAAAAGGAAACAAGAAAAAAGAAAGGGAATAAAGAGAAGGAAGAAAAGGGATCAAATGGAAGAATGAAAAAAAATTATAACTTTAAAAGAATTCAAGACATAATATCTGAATTGACTAAGGTTTGCAGTAATATTATAAAATAGCATGGGGAAATTATCTCTGCTACTGTTGTGAAGTATGTAATTGGCTTTCTAAGTAACAACCTATGAAAATTCATGGATAAAAATACATAATACATCATTTTACTTAACAAAGAGTACAATTCTAACCTTCATACCTTTAAAGAAAAAAATTGATGTCTGCATGTGTAAACAAACACATAAATATTTTAGTATGCTTTGATTAGCAGCCAGATATAAAACCAGCACTAATTCTAAAAAAATTAAAATAATTTTAATTGTCGTAAGATATTATAGCATGAAAATTAATTCTAAAATTTAATTTATTTATAAAGGAATACCTTGAAGTGGATAAAAATAACATTTATATTTTAAAACCTCATAAATAAATTAAAAGCCTTTTCTAAAAAAAACACACTGAAATTAGGTGGATTTTCCTGCTTTCAAGGGACATGAAATGACTGCATCAGTTGAATGTTAAAAACTCAAGGTCTTCTGAATTGTTTGATTTGCTAAATATTTTGCCAAATATTCAAAAGAAAAGCTTTACAGTTAGGAAGAAACTGCTTTCTTCAGTTATAATACAAAAGGTAAGAGTGGACAAAAGTGACAAAACTACATGACACCGTAAAAAACTCTGCTCTGTCTCTTTCAGGCACTTTCATAACTCTGAAAATAACATGTTCAACTGTTTATTTGAAAATTAAAAATGTTTCCCTTTAGGAATTCAAATTTCTAAAAATTGAGTATGCTTTAAAACAAATCATCACATTTTAATTAGAGTATCTATATTATGATAAGATGGGCCCCAAAAAGAATTAAGCTGTCTCAAATCCCTTCCAATCCTAACCATTCTATGATTCTAAGTTTCTACAACAACCTCTGTGGAAGGCACCAGGTTCCCGGCACAGCTCTATACGTGGCGTATCTCCTTGAGGAGGTGACCCAGCACAAGGACACCTCATCTCAGGGAAGCACCAACCTCTGTTTGTGCATGTCATGGAAGTAGCACACTAAAGGCAACAGAACCACTGAACCACAGGTCAGGATACACAACACAGATTGAACGAGGAATGTCATACCCAGCGCAAAAATCCTGTAGCGCTGAAGAGAACAGACATCACCTTCTTCAAAACAAATAGCAAAAATGAAATCTGAACAGTCTCAGGGTTGTTTTTTTACATCACCAGCTTTCATCAGAGCCTTAATAGCTCTGGCCCTCATCTCCAGCTCCAGAAGCTCCAGCTGTTGTGCTGATGGCTGAACATCTTCTGATGGAGGAACAGCTAAAGTTGCTGCTGTGGGCTCCTTTGGGCTGGACTCTGCCAACCCCAGAATCTCATTCACACTCTTCTCAATGTCCTTCTGAAGGTCATCTATCTGACCAGCTCCACTTCTCACAGTGTTGTCTTGCACATCTGGGCCATCCTCTTCATTGCACGGGCCTTCTATGTCACTATCATATGCATCTGCATTTATGCTGAGGACATCACTATCTTCTCCCTTGCCTGTAACACAAACATAACTATCATACAGTTGCCTTACAGAACTGTTTTCACCACAGTTTACAAAATCATTTCTGCTTAAAATGTTGCTCCGCAAAATAAGAGTGAAAAAAAATCTATAAACAACCAATTCCTCTTCTTTTTTTCTTCCAACTTTTAAAGCTAATTTCTACCAGTGTTAAGGCATTTTTATGCCAATCTAAAAGAACACGCAGTACAGCAAAGCAGCAGTACCAGAAAAATTTATTCCCTCCTATGAAGTTACATGACCTATTTTCCTAATTAAAATGTCGTAAGATTTTATATTAATGAAAGCTTCTGCAGTGCAAAACTGATTTTTGTTTATCTCTTAAGTAAACCTGATTTTCAGAATGCAACTTCAAAAATTACACACAACTATGCTATGTATTTTAAGAGGAGTGGGACTATTGTGAGGCACAACACTAAAAATTAATAGAAATTCTTCTTATAGTGCAACTACTGAGAATTTATCACTAGTCTTCCAGATGTATTTAACTTGGATGTAAAAACACGGAGGAATTTGTGACTTTCGTTTTTAATTGTGGCTGAAAGTTGGAGTTTATTTTTAAAAACAAAATTAGAAGAGGCAGCTTAATAAAATAAAAGCAAAGCTCGAACAGAACCTGACTAACTGTTCGCTCAACGTGGCTAGAGCAAGACTTGCTTTTGACACACCAGCCTCAGATGTTCATACTCTTCCAACAGCTTTTGTAAATGTGGGAACTTAGAGCAGGATTGATTCCAGCTTAAAATGAATAATGTGTATTCAGATGACGGTGAAGTTACTGATTATAAAGACTTTATAATTGCTTTTGGTAATACCATTTTTACCACTTGCACAGGAAAAACAAGACTTTAGCAAAAGGATGCTTTCTTTTTTTTTATCATTTTAATATGCTTTTTGGTACCTGTATGCATTTGGTTTTAATACATGAAAAGTGCCCAAAAACCTCAGGAGAGACCCATTTTTCTTAGGGTTCAAAACATCCTGAGGATGTGAAAAAAAAACTCAATACTGACTACTTTGAAAGCTATAAACGCAATTTCTCTACTTAAAAAACAAAGGGAGGGAGGAAAGGAGGATCGAAACATCTCAAAATGGTTTTATAAACAACAGAAACATTTTAAAACACTAGGGTTTTACTGATTCAGCATTGAAAATTTTTTGTACTACAGACACTTAATTCAGTTACTCACTCCTGATCACTCTGTATCGTGCTATGATTGTCACAGCATTTAAGTTCAGATTTAAGAATTCTGCACACTCACCCTCAGAATGCATGCACATACACAGCTAAGGTATGTGGCACCTCAAAAATTCCAAGCAAAGCTAACAGGAAAGGAAATCCAGCTCATGAAAATGTATGTTAAGACATATAAAAGAAGTTTACAAGAAATTTACAGATAACTTTCCGCCTTTTTTTTTCTGCAAGATAAATCACAATTTTGAAGTAATAAAATCTGAAAGTCTAAACTATAAACAAAGCTATAAAAAATCCTCCTCACAGCAGTGTGTATAAAAAGTACTCATGAGATGAGCATACAAGGGTCTTCTTTGATCCTAAGTAGTCTTGCCCTGTTCCTACTGTGACAGTAACTTCAAGATTAATATTTCAGCTTCAGATCCAGTTTTCCCTATGTCCCATACCATTTAGTCATCTCTGAACACTATCTTTTTAACTTTACCTTGCAAGACACAATGTATGTGAAAGATCAGAAGGGGAAACAACAGGATTAAGAAATGGTAATTTTCCTGTCTTGCTTCATAGTATCAGTCAGTATTTACCTAACATGCTGGTCAACCAAGAAGCATTTCCAATGGATCAAAAAATCAGGTGTATCAGTGGATCACAGTTCAGAGCCTGAAACTTAATATCTGAGCCTGCTCATCCTAATTTACTGCCAAAGTTAAACTGACCTGTACCGAGTCTGGCTGGGATGGAGTTAATTTTCTTCACAGCAGACTGCATGATGCTGCTTTTGGATTTGTTTCCGAAACGGTGTTGATAACACACCAGTTTGCCTACTGCTGAAGAGTGCTTGCACAGCCTCAAGGCTTTCTCTGTTTCCCACTCTGACCCCATAGAGAGGTTGCAAGAGGCTGGGAGGAACACACAACCAGGACAGCTGAGCCAAACTGACCTAAGGGATATGCTCCACCATACAACACTGGCATTCATCATTCTAAGTAACTGTCATGCACGCTGAGTCTCTGCTTTCCAGGAAGTGGCTAAAAATCTGGCTGCCAATGGGAGATTGTAAATAAGTCTCTAATTTTGCTTTGTTTCAATGTACAGCTCTTGCTTCACTTATTAAAGAGTCTTTATGTTGACTTGTAAGTCATTCTCATTTTGTTTTGCTGATTGTCACCTCTACCCCGCTGAAGGACAAGTAATTGAGGGGTTGGCATGTGCCTACTGCGGGCTGGGGTCAACCCACCATAGGATTCCTTTTGGAATCAATTGGTGACATAAAGAAGCAACAAAATATTAAGTCATTCAGGTCTGTCCCAGACTTAGCAAGGATGAGGAGCTGGGCAGAGCAACCTTGGGTTCTATTTAGGAACCTCTAAAACTGTGTAATTCAGTGTTCATACAAGCTTTTTGGCCTACAGATGTTTGATGACCTAACAGGCTTTATTCCCCTCTTTTGCACCTGTGTTTTTACAGTAATAAGGATCATGGCTGGCATTTCTCATTATCTTTTTCATTTTGGTAACTTTTACTTTTTCTTTCATCTACAGTTGCAAAATTCATTTTAGCACACTTAATTCCATTTTTAAATTTTATTTTACCCACTTTTGCTTATTCTCTCATTCTCTCTTCTTTTTCCCACAGCTTCTCAGGCTGCAGTGCAGGAGAATGACCTGAGTTATACTTTCTAATCTACACAATATTCTCAAAAGTTCTTTAAAGCTAACATCTTGAGTGGAGCCACTGTTATAGCCAAAAGCCATCATGATATTCTGGTTGATTTAATCATAAAAAACAACAGCGGTATCACTTGCAACAGTCATCAATTCCTTTGATAACACAGAAGTGGAAGAAATCTGCAGGAAATCTGTCACTTCTTAGGTTCCTCCATATAGCACAACAAGGAACATTTAAAGGATTCTTCACAGTCATAGCAACTCACTCCTAAGAGTTTTGATGCTCTTATTATGTATGACTCTTTCCTTTCCCATTTAACTCTTCTTGCTAATTCAGAAAAGAAACATGTTTCACAAAGTCATTCCAAGAGACATCTTTTAGACAACATTCTGAATTGTGAAATAGCAGTTGCCAGACACAAATAACGTTAATTCTTTGCAGAAGAGAAACGTAGCTTAGAAGAATTTGCAACATCCTTTGAGTGGAAAAGTTATTTCTGATGTTTCTGCTTACAGCTAGTCAAAATGAAAATAAACAAACTGAGACACAAACACCTACAGTTCCAGTGCTTCATGAACAAACTAACACTGGCAATTGTTATATGTGCTGATTGAATGACTGGAATAAAACAAATACTACTGCAGGCTAAAAATACTGTTTTCCTGTGTAGAAAGCATAAATGTGCACCAATAACTTACTTGCCTTTGTATTTTCTATCTTGCGGATCACTGTAGTATTTGAATGTCTCACAAGCTGCATTTTTGCATTTAAAAAGAGAAAATACACACGACAAAATGTTCATTCTCAACGAATGTTCATTCTCTGTTCATAAGAAAGCTGTCAGCTGCCTGGAATTAGTCACTGGCCAACATCGAGAACACAAGATTTCAGCTTTCTCTACTACATACCTTGTTTTGATTCCTGACCTTCCAGCTTGCTGTCTTCTCTCAGAGAAGAAGTTGAGTCTATACTGTTGTCCTGTCTGGAAACAATAAAGAACACATTTAATCACCATAATTTACAATTTAACAGACAGCTTTTTAGAAACTAAAAAATTATGAGGTGGTAGGCCAATAAGCCAGCTACAGTAGGAATAAAGGCAGAAGGAATACACAGAGAGGTAATCTGAGCACTGGAAAATGAACTTTTTTGTTTTGCCTCGCGATACACAAAGCTAAAGCAATTATTTCCCCCACATCCGCGCCTTTCAGAGTAACAACCCTCAACGGTTATAACTGAGGAACCACAGCTGAGTAATTATAAAGGAAAAGGTCCTCATATTAGGAGCTTTTCTGTAAAACTCAGAATAAATTGCCACATAATTAAATGTTTTGGGAAAACAATAGTTTCTGCTGCACTCAAATACTATTTACTGTCTCATTTTGAAAGTAAAAAGATATTTTCATGAAATTATCATCAGCCCATCACCAACCTCTCCTAAACCACAACCTTCTTGTTTCACAAAGGGGTATTTTTTAAAATGAAACTGTTTACAACTCAGCTATTACAAAGTATTTAGTACCTGCATTTCTCTATTTCTCCTATTTAAAGATTTCTACCCTTGACATGTAGTGTTTCAACTATTCACACAAGGGTAAGGAAGAGCCACTTCAGTGAAATGTTAATGTCCTTCACATACTTCACACATGCTAGCTACACTAACTGTGAAAATAAGGTAAAACATACAGGAAGGGCACAGGTGGAAGGTTCCAGAATCACAGTTGCCACATCCGGTGAGCATTTTGACAGTAAAATTGCCAAACTCCTAAACTGAATGCTGCTGTGGCACTGGTTTCATTTATATTAATACGGAATCAATGCAGCTCTCCTGCCCATGGGAACTTAACAAGGCTATAAAAAGTAAGCAGTATTCTGGTATCACAGATGTAAATATAATGACTAACAACTTGTTTTTCAGTAATGGCCTTTAGCGTTTTCCTGAAACTGAACAAAGATCTGCTTTCCCCATGCTCTACAAGTCGGGATTTTTCTGTGTGTCCAATGGTTTTATCAGGAGGGCAAACACCATAATGTTTCTAGCCCTCGTGATCTGAGAGGCAGTTATTTTCATTTCTATTTCCTTTTCTGCAGTGGCAAAGGCTACATCAACAGACTCTCCTTTTTCTCCCACTTTTTTTAGCCACCGGAAAATAAATGTGAAAAGTATCATGCAGTAATTCATTAAGGAGAATAAGGTCAATACACTTGCCTAGCGAAGCCCTGGACCTGGACACCAGTCTGTTCTGCCTACTTGTTGAACCACATGGCTACACTAACTCTTTTTCCAAATGAGATGACAATAGTCTAAATACGCCCACACACGCATGCCAGCAACTGCAAAGGGGACAGGTCAGAAGGGCCTGCAAGAATGTGCTGCCAGAAACCAGGCAGAATGACAAACGTAAACTTTCTCACTGAAAAAAGGATTTTCAGTGTCATGCAGCTGTAAGCAGATGCTTGTCATTCACCAGCAAACCTCAAGCTAGTCTAGACAACAAGCAGGATGAGAAGTCTGGGACTAATGTATCAAATAGACTGTAAAATCAGAGGCCAAATTCCAAAAAGAGACCAGGTTCTGCAAGTAGGCAAATTGAGGGACCATAATGGAACACTAGATACCCCCAAGATTAACAGCATCAGCTACTGGGGACAATCACAGGCCTGCACCTGCCACCAGAGAGGCCTGCATGCACAAGGAGGTCTGAGCAGCAACTGGAGCAACGATACAAACCTTGTGGGCTTGTGTGCCAGCAGCCAGGGAGAGGTGGATTTCAGACCAGCTACTGGTCAGCAGTTCTCGAAGAAACCACCCGTCTTTTTGACTTTTTTTTTTTCTTTTCCCCCCCAGCAATTCCTAACAATTTGTTATATTTAGTTACTTAACTCTTGACCAGATTAGGTTGTGATATACCCTGATCATCACTAAGAGCAGAAGCTGCTTAGGCTATCCCTGCCCCTATCCCATCCACCTTCACAAACATGCTTCGTCATTTTGAACCGAGTAGTCATCTCTCCACTGGGCAGCAAAGGGTCACTTGAAAAAGCCTGATCTTGTGCCAGTAGTGTCCAGACAATAGATTTCACAACTCTAGTATCACCTTGAGGTCGGATGAGGAATTATAATCATCTCTTTGAGAGAAAACTCAGTGACCACTACAGTTCAAACATTGGCTGTGAAATTATCCACAGCCATTTTAACAGCCATGTAAAATAAAATTACCAACATTAAAAAAATCACACACTGAAACTTGTAAAGTTTCGTCCTGATGCCTTGACTTTAACAATAATTACAGCAAACCCACATTCCTTTAGAGACTATCTACTGTCAGCAAAAGAATTTTTAGGATACAGAAGTACTTTTACAGCATGTTTTACTCTCTCAGAATTGATTGGATTGGACCGCATTGCTGACGAACCTTCACAACTTTGTTTCATAGGTAGGCATCTTGCATCATCTACTGGCCCAACAGATGCATTTTAAGTTCAGAGTTCACTTTGGCTTTTAACTTGTTAACCTTGTTTTATTTGTTTCCTAGTGAAAAACATTTTTTTCCCTAATTATCTGTACTGTAGTATATACCTAAGAAAGGGTAGCACAATACCATGTCTTCAAACAATGGGAGCAAAAAATAGGCTATTGTAAAATTAAGGGACATTATACAAATTTCATACTCTTTTCTTTCATGCTATGCTGGTAAGTGACAATAGTAATTTGGAGTTTCTCCCTTTTGTCAACCTTTAAAGATATTTCTCCCTCAAGATGACAGTTACATTCAAAGTCTGTCATCCAAGCAACAAACTCAGCATTTTTAATTAATTTTTTTAAATTAATAACATTTTCACAGTATGACCTTTTCAGCAGAAAGAAGCTAACTACAGTTACAATTTGTTGACAACAAATGTAAATTTAAATTTACCTTATTTTATGTAGAGCATGCATTTCATGTTGGCATGTGCCACACTACTGTAATGCTTAACTGGGTTCACACATGTGGTTTCTGTACACAATTTGCTACAGGAATTTGTACAGCTCTCAAAGACCTCTGGGTTTGAGGGTGATTTTGTACCCAACTCCAGCAGATTATGCAAAGTGAGGTAAAAATGCAGCAAAGGTTAGGAAAAGGAGTACTGGCGAGGAGCAGACGGCTGAGGATTAAGACAGTAGCTCTGCAATATGGGTGACAGGGATACCAGGTTTCAGTGGTAACTGGGGTTGGAGACCAGAAGGAAAAGTTTTGCAGCAGCAGAATTATCTTAACGAACCAGACTAGAAGAAAGTCTGAAAACATGAGACAGTTGTGCTGATACTTTCTTTACAGGGCTTTTAGTTATTGCTAAGAATCATTCACCTAATTCTCCAGTGAGACTTGAGATCAGGATCTCATTTATTTTTGACATGATGTACCTTCCTCAATTAAAATTTGCCTTTGCACTTAGTTCCAGGTCTAAAAAACATTTCCACAAGTCCCAAGTCCTTGAAAGATTCTTTCAAACTTTTGTTCCAAGGATAGTTTTCAATGACAAATGAGAACTACAATGATTAACAAGCAGTAAGTAGCAAGTTAAAAAAACAAAAGGGAAAAAAGTCCTTACAAAGCAGTGCTTCACAAGAAAGGTATCTCAAAAGACAGATGCTAATCAAATAGTTTAGTGAGCTATGAAAAGTCCATCAGTCCTATTACCAGTGAAGTCTGAGGACACCACAAGAACAGAAGGCAGTGAAGCAAATTAGCCAAATGCTAATGTATCTGTTCAGTGACTCATGTAGCCTGTTGTTACAGTGATTCCAAATGCTGAAAATAACCAAATTGTCCTAAGGGGTAAATATCAGATGGCAATCGCATGCTTGTGAACAGCCCAGTACCCAGGAGCACAACACCTTACAACAAGACAAAACTTTAAACTGCTAACCATTCTAAAGAAAACAAGCAAAAACTGCACTTTTGACTGCAAAGTAGTAAAAAGCCTACAAATTCTTGAAAGAGCAAATATTAAAATGCAAATTTTCACTCAGTGAAAAAAACAAGCCCATTAAGATTTTGAAGGCAAAAGATCATTTACTCAGACCCACGTGAACATTGATCATTATAATGATATTAGAATGCTTATTCTTTTAATGATGTTTTACTACTACAGCATATAACTTACTTTCATTTTTTCTGCTGGAGGATATTTGAAGAGTCAATTCAGGTAAAAGAAAAGAAATAGCTCAAGAACATGCTAACACCTCTCGAATGAGCTGGGAAGAATGCCTTCTTGGTTTTGCAAGACATTATTTGGCTCCTTTCAATTAAATATCTGACATTTAGTTGGAAGCTTCGTATACAGTAATCCTCTTTGTTTAACAGAATTCCATTGCAGATATTAACACAGAAACAGCAATAAAAATCTGAGAATCGCATTTTCAAAAACCTATATAAAGCTCACAATTAAGAAAGTTTATCTACTGCAACAACATTTTCCAGTTACTGGCAAACATAGGCCCTGCTCCTTCAGTTCTTCTGCATGGTTATTGCAGGATTTCTAGTGCTTAACATAGAACAAGCTGATGACAAAATAAAAGAGCAAATATTTTACACGCTAATGTAAGCATGTGAAGCTTCTGCATAGTTGAAATTGAGTAAAAGTCTCAGGACTTCCACACCTGGTAACAGAATGAGGATATGTGCAAAAAACAAAATAGGAAGATTCAATTTGCAATTAGATGAGATACCATCTAAAAGCTTCAGACAAAGATCTGAATTTTGCAACTTTCCTGTACTGGAGAAACTTCCCTAAATCACTGCTACTTATAGCTGGTACAGACAGGAAACAGGTCTTTAGAGACTGAGAGTCATTTGCTTATTTCATTTCAAATTTCTTTAGATGTACTGATTCAAGTTTTCTGGATTTCTGTTGATATATGCAGTTTGCTGAAGGTATGTTTGTTGAATTTATTTTTTTCAAAGGACAACAATGAAAGAAACAAAGTGATGTTTCCAATCAGTTAAAACATTTTTGATTAGAGTACAACTTGCTATTCACTTTTTCCCTTTCCATATTTACATTTCCATGAAAACAACTAATACAAGTCAGATTTAAAACAAAAAAAGCTGTAACAGAATGCAGAAAAAAGAAGCCATTTACATGAAAGCCACAAGTAATGAAGACAACCTAGGAAGAACTAACAATGATAATACAAACAGATAAACTGCCTTTTTTGTTATGAAAAGTCTTTTCTATTCCCAGGACAAACAAATCCACCTACTTAAATCCAGATTATAATTACAGTTAATGACTACAAACAATGCTTGCTTGTCCTAGCAATGCAGTTTTCATTATTTTTTCACATTTCCACCTTGAGCCTCTCTGGTGGCTGACTTGTTGCCGAAACACAGTTTTTGAAGTTTTGAAAACTTGCATTTATAATTATTTACACACAGGTTATAAAGAAGCTGACCTAAGGCCCAAAGATTAGACCTACTTAGTAAAAAGGGCTTGTGACCATTTACAGTTGTAAAAGTAGGATATTGGTCTACTTACTGAACACTGGACTCCAAGATTAACATAAAACCTTAATTCTCCTCATTTCCTCCTATCCCTTTATTTTTCTATCATCCAAACAGCTTTTCTGTTTTGTTTTCTTTTTGTTAATGCTAGCACACAGCTGAACTGTTGAGCTAAGATTCTCAGGAGCACCCACCTATGCAGAAGGCTATTTTTGAAACAGAGAAGAAAATCCACAATTCCTAAAACATCCTATCTTGCCTGCGCAGTTTGGAGGGGTCTGAAATCCTAAACTATCAGGATACAGATACAAGAACAACAGGCACCTCAACCATTGTTTGTCAAAGGAAGAAATCTGCTCTAGAACGATGATCGACATCTCTCAGTTTCTTTTACCTTTTTTAAACTCAATTTCTTCTTGATTTTACTGTCACTTTTTGAAACCTTCCTAATTGACAGGGGAAAATAGGTTGTATCTTCAGAGATCCACTAGCTAAAAAGCAGTAAATTCTGATTTTTCTTATTTTGTAGTTTTATTCACTATTTCCTCTTTTTAGATTTTTACCAGCTCAAATAATTTCCATATAAGCAAGAATTTACCCAATCTACTGTATCAAAGGATCATAAATACATGTCTCAACAGTAGTTTTGAAACATCTTGCAGACACAGAACAACCTTACTGAAATCCAGCAGCACTACTCCTGCCATACATTTTGGAGATAAAGAACATTTCATGTATTTTGCAATAGTAAATAGCTTGTGAGTTAGGCCTTAAAAAAAAACCCCAAAACAAAAAACCACAACATATAATTTCTCTGGGAATCAAAATCCTAGGGTATTTTTTATGGCTTATTTAGCCAGAAAGTCTGTCTTCTCATTCTATTTAGAAGTTCACTGGCAAATTATGGATCACTTAACAGAGACTACTCTACATAAAGAAACCACTACCCTACATAAAGAGACCTAATATTTAGTATACTTTGTAGTTTTCCAATTTTTCTATCTGCTTTTTTAAACAGCCAGCAGAGGGCAATGTCCAATATGAGAAAACTGGTTTTTAAAGTTGACTAATGCTGACCCCATTCACAGACCATGTAGGCAGCAAACAGCACAGAGGGATACATTAACAATGCACTCCAAATGGAACCTTAGAAGAAACAGTGTCAAAGGGCATTAAAACTGTATCACAAGGAAAAAATGAAACACAATTTTGTATCACTCCATTTGTATATTTGTATGATGAGAAGTGATCAAAGAAAATTACTTTATGCAATAACTTCATAGCTTGTTCTGAATCGAAGACAGGATCAGAAACCAGGTCTCTGCCAAAGAAAAGTACTGACCGGAATGTGAAAGTTGGATTACTGTTATTATCCTTCCCATCCATTTGTTCTTATTTAGGAGGTTTAGATAAACTAACCAAACCAGTAGCTACGAGGTTACTCTAATCTGCCCATCTCTGGTGCATTGTCTTGTACTGTCTCAGAGGTTTATTAAGTGTGCTCTGAATCTGCGGACCAGCTGTAATCAGGTCAGCATTGAAAACACAAAAGTTTATTATTCTAGAAACAAGTTAGCCTCACTAAATTTGATGCATTGTGCAGGATAACTAGAAACTTTCTTTTTCCCTTCACTGCTTCCATAGAAACTATCAAACAGGTGAACTCCTGACAAAGAAATGGTCTTTAAACAGACAAGCATTTTAAAAAAACGTTAAAAAGTGTTGTCTTTTACAAAACTGACAAATACCAAGACAAGAGCAAGAAACCAGAAGCCTCTGTTCTTGAAACTCTACATTCTATAGCAACCCTTATACAGAGTACATTGAACAGGTAAGTGTCAGTGCTGCATCAACTGGGGCAGGCATGAAGGACCAGAATGGAAGTTGAAGAGAAGGGATAAATCTCAGCTGAACTGAAAATACACTTAAACAATTCACTGACCTAAGTGGGAGGGGTTTACTGCTTTAGCTCACACAAAGACAGTTAACCTAAATCACACCACTTCTGTTGCAGGACACAAGTGTGAATGTTTAATTACCACAACTCAGCTGATGGGTGGTATGTCACTATGAACCCAGTTATGTGCTCAAGACACACTTAATGTCACAAAGCGACAAAGTCATGTCTGTAAGGTTAGTGCTTGCTAGTAGTCACAGTTTATTGTCATTCATCTAGAGTAATTCATTAAGGATATAGCAGTTGGGTCTTTCAATGATATATTTGATTATTTCTCATGAAAAATCTCTGAATTGTTCAGTTGCCTTAAATTAAGTGTTTTGTCTTTTACTCACTGACTGACTGAATCACCTCCAGTCTTGTCTCCTCCATCTGCCTCCTCGTCAGTATCAGAATCAGCTCCAATCTTGCCTAGATATACACAGTTTCAAACATGAAAATTTAGGAAAGTGATATAATTAACACTACATAATCAGGTTTACTCTTAATTATTAACTCTATTGCAATCAGCAGAAAAGGATTTTTCCCAGTTAAAGCAGAAGTTCTAAAATTAGACTTAGACAAAACCAAAACCCTTATCTGTGAGTCTTCTGTTAGCTACACATACATTTATATTGGATTAAAAAAAAATCTGATTAGATATTCTTAGTACAATACTATAGGTGCTAAAAATGAAGTACAGAATTAACAGCAAGATACTCTGGAGCACTCAGACTTGAAAAGTTTCACTTCACTGAGAAGCCAGCAATATGTTTACAAATAAGTTCTAGATCCCTTAAATATCAAGTGCAAGTTCAATAATGCCATGAAAAGCTGGAATGTCGTATCTTTAATCAAAGTACATAAACTGTGTGCCCTGGTGGAACAGAGGGATTATGTACACACTAATATATACTTACTAGTGTGTGTCTGTATACATACACATATATTTAAGTAGCTAGAAAGAGTGCAAATCCGTTCAAGGTAAACTATTATCTGGTGTACAGTGGAGTCTAGAAGTCTCATTCATACCTTCAAGTATCTTCAACAGTTTTTTTTCAGATAACAGCTCCAACTGCTCCATGCAAAGTCTTTTGATTTCGTCCATGGAACAGTTCTAAGAAGACAGACAAGACAGACCACAAGCTACTAAAAATTTCTGAGAAGAGAGTAATTAAAAATGTAAGGAGTAGCCCAACCGTAATGAAAAGTTAACTTAGATTAAAGCCTCTCCCATATTCTGGTCTGCATTGATGCAACTGCTGTAGAAATCTAGGTGTTTCAGTTTTGACAACTACAAGAAACAGCCTATGTGTGGGTTTTGTCTGAAAAATTAAGCAATGCACACTATCAGTTACTTGACCCATGGCTTGGAGTTTTTACTGTAGCTGCAACACTGAGCATGAGAAACACCAGACCATATGCGTGAAGTATGGAACAGCAAACAACTGCAGACCTGGTTATTCCTAATTCTCCATCACTTGGGGGAAGCTGGGTTATGTAATTAAGCTTGCAAAGACCAGAGGCAACTGTTGAATCCAAGCCCACAAACTGAAGAAAATAATGCTATTGACAACACACCAACAGTTGCATATCACAACACAGAAAATAAATGAAGTATGTAAAGTGCAATCCATTTCTCATGCTCAGAACATACCATATGTTGCCACAGATTTTATTGGTATTCCAGCTACCTTCACATCTCACACCTCTTGGTGACACAGAGTGATAGTTTAACATTTTCAAATGAGCTATGATACCACATATAAGTACCAAAATTAGGAGGTGCTAAACAGGCTGTAACACTCACTGTCCTGCTGTAAGTTTGGTTCTACACTATCAGGCAATTTCCCTACAAACTCAGTAATGTTTATCCTTCCAGCCTCTCAACCTCTTTTTCCTCTGCCAGAGATGAGAAATGGATGAGCTTGTGTGCAATTTACCAAGTGTTTAAAATGAAGAAGTCCTGTCTCACTTATATTAATAATACAACTCATTAAGATAACAATTAAGGACAAAAAATTTACAACTACTAACAAACATTACACAGACGACATTTCACCAGCCTCTTCGTCTTTATAGGCTGCTAGCCTGATTTATTTTTACTAAGTCCTATTGTTCACAAGTCTCAAAAGGCATATGTTCTAAGCCAGTAAAACTCCAGCTTTAGTCCCCAGGAGTTACAGCTTCAGAAGCTGTTTATGAAGAATGGGCTTTGTTTTCTTATCTCAGAGATTGCTTTAATACCATACAAAGAAAATCAGTTGACACAAACAGAAATCACTATTTTATTTACAAATCAGCATATTAATTATTGAACAACACTATTGAATTTACTCCTCGCAATCATGAAAATCCTTTTGTATTTAACTAACCAGTACAGAGGGACAGCCTAAATATAAACTTGAAGTTCAGAAACAGCTGAGCAGTAGCAAAAGGAGTAAACTGGAGTAACTATAGCAAATCTTTAAAAAGTCTCACTTCCAGACACATGATCAGGAGACTACTTAAGAAAGGTACTTGACTTCATAGAAACTTCTTTAGTTGACAAATATACAGGCAGCTTCTAAAATGTAAATGCACTAAGCTTGAGAGGTAAGTAGTCTTTGTTACACAAGCATTCAAAATCATAGTAAGTATATAAATGGTAACTGTATTTCAGTACCTTTAAAATATCAGGCAGCATCTTTTGTAGTTTCTTCTCTCCTATGACACAGAAACACTGTTGAAGCATTTCCTTTTTATCCCCAATGTAGAAACTGACGGGTTTGAGTGACACAGTGAGATCTAATCCTCCTTCTTCTATATCACTGGGTTGTTCAGCTTCTTCCACTTTTTCTGCAGAGAGTACATCGCATTTTGTTTCCTAAAATCAAGGAAGACACGTTTTCTAGTGAATTAAAGAAGACAGAAACTTACAGCTTAACCTGCGCTTGCAATAATTTTCCCTTCATAAATGCAAGGTACATCTTAATGTGGACTTCCCAGGTTTCAGTGTTTCATATTGCAAGGTAACTGCATTACAGAAGTTACATTTTTTATTATTGAATACATTCTTGCGCTAAAAAAACTTTTTAAAGCTTCAATGAGTGAAAAGTACTCATAAAAAATAACTTGGAAATATTATCCGCAAATATGTAGATGCTGCTTACACATGAAAGCATCCTTTAACGCAAAAGAAATCCATCTGATTTGCTGGGCAATTAAATCATAAAGTTCATAATTTACAGCTACCCTGCTAAGACGGAAATTGGCATATAATTCCCTGTGTGGCAGAGTCTTCAGAGAATTAAAATGGGCTTCGTATTAGAAAATACACCCTCCATACATCAGTTGAGGCCCTCTAGAATAAAAAAAACTAATTTTAAAAAACCAAACAAAGAAACAAACAAAAAAAAACCCACCAACAACAAAACACCAGCCAGAAATATATTTTGTCAGCCTCAGAATTCACTTAGGCGAGCATGTCACAACCATTTTTTGCACACCAACACATCCCTGAGAAGACTCACAATGCCACAAGTAAGAGAACCACGACTGGGGCCACCTGAGCTTGTACGCCACGTCTCTCGCGCCCGGAAAGCACAGACCGGTGTCCCCGGGACGCTCGC